>VXBW01007739.1:2223797-2276183 GCA_013400375.1 Thinocorus orbignyianus | reverse complement strand
GAGGAGCCAGATGGCCCTGGAAGACTGGGGACAGGGGACTGTGGCTCTCCGCTCCCGTCTGAGCTGGAGCTGGGTGATGGAGTCAGCAAGAGGAACAGATGAGGGTCCTTGGGGCACAGGGAGGGAGCGTTCGGCCGCCGGATGGGGAGCGTGTTTCACTAGCTTCTCCCCAGCAGCAATTCCAAAGGATTTGCAAGAAAAAGAACCAGGCAAACAAAAAATTATAAATATATATATATACATAAATATATATATATATATAGAATAAATACTCTGGTACCGTACCTCAAAGGCATGGGAGAGTGCAAGCAATACGGGAACAGTCCTGCCCAAGGGCAAGACCTGGACCATCGCCGAAGAGACTGTAGTGACAAGGAAAGGCCATGGGGCTGGGAGGGGTGGGACCCTCCAGCCAGGTGACTGCCATGTGGCAGCTGTTTAGTTATATACATATACATATATAGAGAGATCGATTTATTTATTTTTTTTACTGAGAGATTATGAATTTCAGAAAGTGCTAAGGAGGAACAAGGAAACGGGGGATGATGGAGGTGCTACGCCAAACAAGGAGGGTGGGGGCGAAGGGAAGGGAAGCAAAGCGATCATCAGGGGAAGGATGTCTGGGGTTTGCCTTGCCTGTTTCTGGGAACTTCCTTATTGTCCATGCTTCCATTTCAAACATTAAAAATCGTGGGCCAGATCTTCAGGTCGAGCGTAAATTGGCCAAGTGCAATTGTGCGCTTTCTGTTGGTGTAAAGCAGCAGAGCTCTGGCTTGAGGTGGATTCACGCTGATTTACAGCAGGTGGAAATCTGGCCCCGGCAGCAGGGAAAAGCAAACAGCCATGGAGCACAGGAAACGTTTTGAGGTGAAAAGCCTTGCTTTGAAGAGAATGTGTGAACACAGCGGGCATGCTCATGGGAGGAGGGGATGAAGGCTACATGGCATATTTTTGCTGTTGTTTGGTTGGTTTTGTCTTTTTCATTTTCCAAAGAAAGAAAACTGCTGAAGGGAAAAAAAATTACAAGATATATGGGGAAATCAGGAGTGGGAGCGTCAAGGTGGAAGGGAAGGAGGAGGTAAAAAGGGGAGAGGAAATTGAACTTTTTCCCCTTTCATTTGCAGAAATTGTGGTATTTATTTTAGAAGCCCAAAGGTGCAAAAATCATCCCTAGAGAAATCTATCTGTTATTTTTGTATCTATAGCTATATATATATTAAAAGAAGACAAAACCTAGAATTTTACAAAAGGTAAATAAAAGCAAAGGGGGCTTCAACAACACAAAACACAGGACGTCCCCTGACTGAGGGCTAACCCTGCTCCAAGTCCCAGTGAAAAGACCTTACAAGAACATCCTCAGCTCAGTGGCAGCTCTGCCACCCCTCCAGCATCACCTTCATCCTCTGGAGTTTTCCTGGATTGCATCAGTGTAGCTGGGACCAAAGTCCTGCTCAGCCCCAACCACGGCTATGGAGAGCAGGGAATATTGGCCTCTGTGCGTGTGTGTGTGTGTGTGTGTTTGTGTGTGCACACAAATGTAAGGATGTTTATTGCATGCTGTGTCCAGGCTAACTGGCTCACCAGCTGGAGTGGTGGGGCAGAAAGGAGAAGGAGAACCATAGTTCTCCTTGCCTTTGCCTTGCAGAGTGGGGAGGGCTGTGGTGTGGAGGGTAAGGGCAGAACAACTCCTCGAACCATGACCTGTCTCAGGATCCAGGATCTGATCTGGCAGATGTGATCCTTTCCCGACATGGCTGCAGGAAGGTCTCCAGAGGCTGCATCCCTCCTTACCTTTCCAGCAGCATGACTGCACACATCTCCTTCTTATCCAGGGCCAGCCTGGATCTACTCCTGCAGCAACTTCCAGGTTCATACTCTTCCTGGGTTTGCAAGGGGGTAGGAAAACCAGCCACCAGGGGAGCAGAAAGAGTTTTGGATGTCACCTACCACCCCAGGGAATCTTCACTAAGGTGTGTCAGAGAAGACTGAGAGGGATGGTGGGGAGAGGATAGCAGCCCAACGGAGACAGAAAGGTTTGGAGGCTGGGGCACTGCTCAGAGAAGGAGCAAGGCTCCCTGGGGGATTCCTGTCCCATATTTTCTATCAGATCAAGAGAGCCCTTGCAACCCTCCCGGAGCTCTCCCAGCTGGCATATGGAGCATTTTGAAGTGGGCAGTACAAAACAGATGTTACGGTCTTATTGTAACCTGCCTGATTTTTAAGCAGCTGCTGCATCTTACGAGCTGGGGCTGTAAACAGCAAGCGCATCAAATGGGACCAACAGGCAGGAAAAGGATAATTACTGTGTGGACTTGATTTATTTGCTGGAAGGAGTGTTTGGTGTGTTGCAAGTATGCGTGCTGACTACAGGGAGGTCAGGCCTGTGGGGAGAGGACAGGAGAGCCTGGGTCCTTGTCCCTGCAGAAAGGATGCTGATCCAGATTTATTAAAGCAATAATAAGGGTCTTTAAATGCTTTATTTGCACTGGTGGTTCTTTGGGTCAGTTTCCCCTGCCTGCTCTACTGTGGGCAGAGAGGAGAAACAAGACATGTGGTTTCACTTCCTCGGGGAAGGATGGAAGTCAGCCCCCAAATGACTGAACAACAAATTTGGGCTACACAAGGCTTAGACTTAAACTTAGAGCTGCTTTGAAGCCAGACGCAGGGCTTATCAAAAACCCCCGAACAGTTAAAATCCACCTGATTTCCAGACAACTCAATGCAAAGTGTTTCCTGGAAGGTGGCCTTAAGGGACCTTGGAGGTGGAACTCTGAGATGCTCTGGCAGTTGTGTGGGCTGAAGAATGGGAGAAAGGTCAGAGATCTGTGCAATGCTAGAAGCTACCATGATATTCAGTCATGATAGAAGTATGGCCTGCACTTGGGATATGTGGGAGGGGAGAAGGGTCAAAAGATGGTGGGAAAGATGGTGGTGGTGGCCTTATCGGGTGACTTACAGCCCCTAGAATGGATGATCTCAGTTTATTCTCGGTTGTCCCTGGAAATGACTTGCAAGAAAAAACTTAATTTCCCTTGTGGTTTGGAATTCACAGCAGCCCTTCTGCTCTGCACAATGTCTCCCCTTCGCCTCCCAGCAGGGTCATGCCACCACTGCTGCCTCCTGGCAAAAGGGCTTTCACCCTCCACGGTATGACTCGAGCAAAAGGCTTCTGGCTTAGGAAGGAGGTTACCATGGAAACAGAAGACTAGGTTATCTTTAGAGAATATTTTGTCTCCCTCTTTTAATTATTTACTAACTGTTTGAAGAAGAAGGAGGAAACATCCATCCTTCCCAAAGAGGAAGCAGAGTACTAAAACCCAGCAAACGCCTTGCGTTTTTGCTGGGGATTTCTGCAGCGGGACAGGTTGTGCCGTTTCTCCTGGCAAGAGATGCCTTTCCCAGCTATGAGTGGCTGTTGGTTGGCACCTCTATCATCACCCACCCACCTCCCAGACAACACCTGAGGGCAGCCAGGATTTGCCCAGGCATTTATTCAGCCTCCTATACTCCCCACTTCCCACAGGGAACTATATCACAGGCAGCTCCTGCCAGGAGACTCCTTGCTGTCATCAACCTGAGATCACCCTGTTTTGTCCTGCTGTCACATCACCCTTGTGGCCGGCTCTCCCCCATGTCTGCCACCAAAAGCAGACCCTTTCCCTGCTCAATGCTGAGCTCTTCCATGTGCTTGAACACCACTACAGTGTTTTGCTCTGACTGCTGCTCCACAAAGCTAGGCAAACTTAGTTTTCATCTTGGCTTGCTCGCTGGTTCCTTCACCTCTTTTCAACATTTTTTGTGTTTGTTTTTCTTTTCTTTATGTCTTCCCCCCTCACCTTGGCCTCCAGGCCCACCTGGTGTGGTTTATTGCAGCTGCAGAGAAGAGCCTGTCCTAGTGCTTCCCACCTTCTCTTGCATAGAAAATCCTCACCAGCTCCAACTTGCCCATGAAAAATGCACCCATATTTAGTATTTCTCCTGCATCCAGAGACCCTATCTCAGCACTGCCAAATGAACAAGCGCACCGCTAGGTTTACTTCTCGTGGCTTCTCCATTTTCATCTGTCTTCCTTAGTGCTACCAAAAGTTTCCTTATGAAATTAGACGTATAGGAAATGATTGCCAGCGCGTCCACTGTTTTCTTTCATGGGAAGTCAGCAGTGTTGTGCATTTGGGGTAGTTTTTCTGGGGTTTGGGGTGGGTTTTTTTGTGAGGCCACGCTCTGTGAAGGACTGAACACCACCAGCTTTCTGTGAAAATAATGCAAATTGAGCAGACCGGGGGTGGGGGGAAGGGAGAAACTGAACATGTCATTGAGCAGGAAAATAATTTTTCAGACAAAATAAACTTAAAGCAGAAACCTTAGATGTCTTCAAGGAATTTTCTACTTTTCCTTTTGGATTCCTGCCAAAATGGCTCTCTTGTGTCCAAAATGCCCCCACAGGGCATCACAGAGGTGTTGTGCCCTGGATGACCCCTGGTGACCGTCTCCTCAAGACACTGTGCCCCTTGGCCTGCCCTCAAGGCACTGAAGATGGGCCCCTAGGCAGTAAGGTGCCTGCAAAGTGCCGCGGGAGACGTGTCCTGCACACCCACCATGCCTTGAGAGCAAAAGGCGTCATAGCAGCAGCTCGGGAGCAATGATTTTAGCCAATGTGACTAAAAACTCAAAATTTGTTATGGAAGACGTGGAGGTAAGTGGCTTTGCTTTTCTTGTTCTCATCATAAGAGTTTCACAGAGAGGAGGAAAATTAAACCCCACTGGTTTTCTGACGAGCTGTGATACAAAACGCACAGTGCACCCTGTAGAAAGTGCTTGGTACTTTGCAAAGTCAACCCCCTGGATGTAAGCCATCAAATTCAGTTTATCTGTATGTGATCTGACTTTCCAAATATTCCCTTCACTGGTCTTCATGAATACTTTATTTTAAAAGATTTGCCTTACTTCTCAGTTTTTTCCATGTTATTTTTGCACCTTGTTAGGGCCAGGCTTCCAGTAGGAACTCAGCGTCTCAGTATCTTTGAACTATCATTCATTTCTTCCATCTCATTTAGACATATATGTTTCTTCTCTAGAACTTTTTCCTTCTCCTGCACATTTCCAAGCCCGCTGTTTTTTTCTGCTAAGATCCTGTCACACTTTGTGCAGGAGCTGGCAATGTGATATTCAATATTTATGCCTTCCGACCACTTCCAGAGCAGATGTGTTCAATTTACAAGAGCTCTCACCCCCACCAAAACTGGCATCCCAGCCTCCACTTTGTAGCCTGCCTCTGCTTTTTCTCCAACAACTGTTGCAGTAATAAAGGCTCTGCCCTTTATCTTACGCTGGCGATGGAATTGCACAGATGGACCTTATGACTGGGTGCCTCCTCAGCGTCGCTTTGTGTATCAGCAGAGCTGCTGAGCTTCTTTTGGAGAAGAGGAGGCTCCAGGGAGACCTAATGGCAGCCTTTCAGTATCTAAAGGGGGCCTACAGGAAGGCAGGGGAGGGTCTGTTCACAAAGGCCTGCTGTGATAAGACGAGGGGCAATGGATTTAAGTTGGAGAAGAGTAAATTTAGATTAGATATTAGGAAAAATTTCTTTACTATGAGGGTGGTGGAACACTGGAACAGGTTGCCCAGGAAGGTGGTTGAGGCCCCTTCCCTGGAGATATTCAAGGTGAGGCTCGATAAGGCCTTGGACAACATGGTCTAGGCAGGGGTGTCCCTGCGACTGCAGGGAGGTCGGATTAGATGATCTTTGGAGGTCCTTTCTGGCCTGGATGATTCTATGATTCTTTCATGTTTATGACATTAGTAGGAGCAGGGAGGACTCAGCACCTCACAAAGTCACTCCCATTAGCAGCTGGGCTGTTGCCATGTAAGCCACAGCAGGTTCCAGCTCCTGCTCCCCCTCCACTGCACAGTGCTGCTGGGCACAGAGGAATAGAAATCTTTACCCTTAGTTTTGTCTGTACTCACCGAAGTCAGCAGACACAGCTCTCTTTTTGTCTCATGGTCCACGGAGCAGAATGATAAAGGGGGAGAGGCACTGTTTTCCAGGACATTTTCCTGGAGAACAGAGTACTTTAACCCCTCCGACTAACACCATTTAAGCTATTATTTCTGAAAACTTCAAAAGATGCTGTGGCTTGGGTTTGGTTTGTTTTTTTTTTTTTTTGGTTTCTGCTTGCCAGGCTAGGGTCAGTGGACGCAGTGCAACACACAAAACTACACCACCTCCTCCCTTTCCTCCAGCTTATTCATCCTGTATGAAATTTTTGCACTGTAAGTTACCTGTTTGTGCTGACCATGGTGCGATGGGATTTGTTGCCTGTCATTGCCCTCCTGCCACCTTTTCCTTTCTGTTTTTATCTTTCTTATGACTGCTGCTAAGGGAACAGCACTGTCCCTTCACAGAACCTGGCAGAGCATCTCCAGAAAGGGGGCTGGCAACCACCCAGCACAAGCAGGCAGGGCAGCTGCCCAGTCAGAAACACCCATATGGGCTAAGGTGCTGCTTCAAAACAATCAGCGATACCACTGGCCATGCAGAGGGTAATCCAAAGAGAAAATATTTTCCAGTGAAGCATCTTTAATCCAAGCTTTTGCTCTTAAACTGAAAAATGCCTTCTTTGGAGAGAGCTACCCACCCGCACACAAGGAGAAACGTCATGCAAGAACTCCAAGGTATGTGGTCCACACACAGGCAGGCATTTCTTGTTACTCTGCAAATCCTTGGTATAAGCCTTGCTTTTGAGCTATCACACCTTTGTATGTGAAGTACCAGGTGGGCTTTCCTCTAAAACTACTGCTGTCACCTATAGCTGCATCTAATAATTGCTGGGATGATAACAATGAAAGCAGATGACCCCATTTATCTTTTCAATTACAACTTCACAAACACAGTTAATTTATGTTCCCATTTACACACACTTCTGCTCTCACCTCCTTATCTGAGCCATATGAAAGGCTTGTTTCAAGATACTATCTACACACAGAAATACTACACATATTCTAGATAAGAGATATTTCAAAGAAAGAGTTGAATGCAATGTGAATGGAGTGGCATGGATAAAAGATCTGCTTTTGTGTCTATATTCCCTCTACACATATAAAACTGTCCCCTGTACCCTTATATTTCTTGCCACAGTCTTTAAAAATGACCTTCCATTGGATGCGGAGTTAATAACACGTGAGAGACTGTTAATCATCATTGGCCACTGATTAGTTTCTGCTGTTACAGTAAGCCCAGGCATAAGAAATAAATCAGGAAGAGAAAAAAAAAAAAAAAAACAAACCACAAAACAACAACAACATGGTATTGAATAAAAAAGAAATTTAAAAAAAAATGGAGAGACTATTCTGAAAATCCCTCAGTGTCTGCTCAATATTTATTCTCATGCTTCTGTAGTCCCTGCTGCTTTGTGTGCATGTGTGTGTGTGTCTGTGCGTATATGTGGGCGTAGGCATGTACTTGTTTCAGGGTGGCTGTCGTTTATAGGCAGATCTCCCACTGGTCTTGTTTTTCAAGTGAATATTAAAGCAATAAACAGCCCAAACTGCTGACGCAGGACAACACGCACCAGTAATCCCTGCAGCATTGATCAGGCAATGCCCAGGAAGTACCTCCATCACCGGCTGCAATGAGTTGAAGAGGTCTCTGCTCACCCCCAGGGCGGGGAGACCCAAGTCCCAGTCATGCTCTGCTGACCTGGAACAAGGGTCAACCTCAAAGTATCGCATCCAGGCATGGCTCAGCTGCCACTCACATCAGCCCTTGCAGCATGCTCACAGATGCTGCTTGGGGGACTGGTGTCTATAGGGCTGGAAATTAGGAGCAGCAGGGCTCTCAGGGACCTGCAGCAGACCACATGGTTGGTAGTGTAGGGACCTGGGGCAGCTGGAACCACCACATGTGTATGTGCATGCACTTGCACTGTGGGGGACCACCAGGACCCTCCTTGCACTCTGTAAATCACCGCTCTGCCTGCACTTCAGGACTTGAGCTGTGGCACAGGCCGAATGGCCACTTCAGCATCAATCATTTCCTCAGGAACACAAAGAGGCCACAGATCCATGCTAAAACATATTGAAATACTCTCCCTTTTGGGCATGGACATGCAAGTACCCACACAAGGGAGGCCAGGGAAATCACCAGCATGCAGAGACCTGCTGGGGCAGGCAAATGTGATGGGCACCTCTGTGCTGCTCAGGAATTCAGAGGATTATTTATTATACTACATGAGTTTGCATATGAAACGGAGACAGTGCTGACAGCCAGTAGGAACCATGAGCCCCTGTCCCAGGTCCCCAACGTCCCAGAGCCTGTTAGAAGTTTGATCTGTAACTTGGCTTTTTCTTTCAATCCTGGTCGCATCTGACGTGGACATGGCTGAATAGCTCAGTATCTCACAACAAAGAAGTGCCTGTGCAGCTGCTGTTTCTGTGACTGAAGTCAAGCCCGGGGCTGTGTGTCCTGCTACAGTGATTCCTTCATGGCTCATCCATACTCCTGCCCAGTGACCGCCACAAATGCAGAGCCATCATCTCCATCCCAGTAAACTCTGGCTCCCTGATCTGGTGGGACCCAATAGCAGGCTAAGCCCTGGGGCTGGGGATGCTGGCTCCAATCCCACTGGTAAGCAGCTTTTCCGTTTGTGCTTGGATGGCCACAGCATTTTAATGTTTATTTGTGTCCAACCAGGCAAAAATACAGCCTAGGTAACAAAGAGGTGAAAAGGCCTGAGGGCAATTCCCACTAACGATGGAGGAAGCTAGTTAAGAGTCTGGAGGAGGGGAAGATCTGACTCCTGGCTTGTGACAGGGATGATTCACCTAGAGGGACACCCTGAGGGTGCAGATTTTTTCCCTCCAGCCATATGCTCGCTGCCTCTGCATTTTTCTGCTCTGTAAATACTGCAGGAATCAATGCAGCGGCTAATGTGGCACTTTTGGTATTTGAGGGGGGATTATCTCAGAAGCGAGTGTATAAATCTGCTTCATCAAAACTCCAGAGGCAGAAAGTAGATGCCAGCTTGCAGCCCCCAGCCTGCCAGGTGTCCCTGGTGGCAGCCCAGTGGGGGCAGGACACAGGTGCACGAAGCTATGGGGCTGTTGCAGCACCTAGTGGGTCCAATCATGCAGGTAGGGAGGGAAAGAGGCAGCCTGGCAGGTCGTGTTGTTTGCTTTGCGCTGGTGATGATGCAGTGGTATCATTTTCACGCTAAATGCTAATTTTCTGCTTTGCTGGCCTCAGAATCGCCTACATTCGTATCCTTCATTGCAGCAATTAAAGGGCTGGGTGCTCGAGTTGAGGCGCCTGCGATGAGTGCAATTTTAATCGGTGTGCGCGGCAGAGAAGGAGGAATGTGATTGCTTCCCTGTTGCTGTGGGAACACAGGAGAGCAGATCTATGCCCATGAGAGCCCCTGCCCTGGGACGCGTGTGTATCAGCTCCAGCCCAGTGCTGGAATTACTGCATCTTCCACTTCTCCGTCTGGTCAGGAATGGCCACACAACTTCAACAAAATATTGAGACAAATCACCTGCCCCCTGCCTCGTGTCCCTGCCCCAGGATACCACCCTCTGAGGTGCTGTGCACCTCGCAGAGTTCCCCAGCAAGTGTCAGGACAGGCTGAGCATCACTGGTATGACCCCTCTGATGGGGAGTCAGGGCAGAGAGAGAGGACGTGGTGCCACACTGCACCAATACAAGTTCCAGGTGTGCCTGTAGGCAGAAGGAGGCAATTACACAGGTCCCCGCTCTGAGACTGCAGCAGAGGTTGCTCTGCACAGGTGGGCAGGAGAGTCCATTTGTGAAAGCGCTAGGAAAGACATTAGCGTGTAAGTACATAAGCATTTATACTGTTTGCCTAAATCATAAAGCTTGGGCTGCTGGATACGCTTGCAGATCCCCTCTGTCTCTCCAGCAGGCTTAAATGTTCCTCCAAAGGGGAATGGAGGCCGTGTCACTTTAGTCTTTTCTACTTTGCTCTCCCTTGGTGAGTCTCAACTCCCATGTTTTCAGGGAAGGGACCATCCTGCTGGGGTCCCCAGTAGAGCCATAGCTCCCCCTGCTATTCCCCCAGCACCATGGGAGCTACAGCAGGTGACACGGGCAAGCCCCTACCCCCAGGAGATGGAGTGGGGAGGGGGTCCAGGGCTCCCCATGGCCTGTGCCCCATGGTGGGGGATGTCTGTGTGCAGTGGGATCTGCAGGGGAGGAACACCGAGGGAGAGACTGGGTCTGTACCAAAACTTCAGGAATCAGTGGGAGGGAAGGGGGAATGATGACATTTCTGGGGCAGAGGCAAGCTTCCATAGCCATCATTTCAGCTCGTCCTTGAGTTTATCTTAATTCCTTCCAACACATCCCCTCTCCTTTTCTCTTTTAAGCTCATTTATTTGCCTCCATGAGGGACATGAAGGAAGGAGGGGGGCAGTCACAAGCCCTTTTTGCCTGATGTGGAGGCTTCTTATGTGGGTCTCCTCACATGCCTTGAGTCATTCAGCTTCCTCAGAGAGAGGACTCACTATTTTTAAGCCATTACTATGTTAATGCCCTTTGCCTGAGAAAAATGTCTATGCTGAGCTAGTTTCCGCAGTCCCACCCCTGGTCTTTGGCATCACTTCTGCAACGTCCTCTGTTGGGAGGACTGATGTATGCCCCCTCCAGAGACGTCCCCAGTCACTTCTGGGTCCCATCCTCATCTCACCCCCAGGAAGAGCCCATGTCACCACCACGGATGCTGAGAAGGCTGGAAGGGGTGTGGGAAAATGCACACCCCTTTTCCAGCTACTCCCAGTAGGTCCAAGAAGCCTCTGAAAACATCCTGAGAAGGAAACCGTCTGTCTGTGCTGCCCCTGGGGAGTGGGAAAGGAGGAGAAGGTGTTAGCTGGCCAGTGCTGGCTGTGTGTGATCTATGCCCAAGAATCAGGCTCAAGGCACAACAGCATCCAGGGTGACAGGCACAGGGTGAAGAGCCAGAGGTGCACTCAACTCATAGAGCTGTGGGCACAAACTCTATCTTTTTTCAACATAGGTACACCAGGCACTTATTTGTGAAGGAACAGAAGGAGAAGGCTTCAGCAGAAGCTTTCAAAGTGCACGTAGGACACAGGACCTGCAGAGACCTGTGCTGGGTTATTTTCACTGCTCCTTGCACCCAGGTTGGTGTGAAAGTCACCTAGAACAACCTCCCCTGCTGTAATTCTACCACTGATGGCCACATAGGCATGTCTCATACCTGGTTTACTCCATCTGAAGACCCTCTGCATCTTATTTCTCCTTTTTGTGGCTCATTCACTTTTTTGTGTCAGTCAGAGGTGGTAACTGCAGATAACACAAAGATTTGAGGAGCAGCCAGTTTTGTATCCTCCATCAGTTCAGAGAAAATTTTGAGCCTTATCTCCAGATGAGCACTAGGGAAGTTAATACTAGGACTAATGGTTTTCCTTCCATGTGGAGCCACCATATCTCGATGCCTATCCTGTTAACACCAGTAAATATTCCCTCAGAGGCATTTGAACACTTCCCCTGTTTTTCTGGAGGTTTTAGCAATGTCACTGCTCTCTGTTCAGGCAACAGGCTGGGTAGCTTTCTCAGTCAGTGGTCAATCTTGGGCAAATGACCCACGCACATCTACAACACAGATCTGCAACACACTGTATGTCTCTGGCACACATGATCTGGGCAGGTCAGCTATACAGCAACACCCTGGCCAGGGTGGACTTGGCTTCAACACAGAGGTGGTGGATTCCATCTCCCTCCTCCGAAAACGAGGATAAGAAGGGAGCTTTTTCCCCCACACTGGCTGAGCTCTGTGCTCAGCCTCTCTTCTTCCCACTGTGCACTAATAACTGCACAGGGAGGAGAGGAGCTGGAGAATGGCTCCACGAGAGACTGACGTTGTTGCTCAGGACAGACCTCTCTCCATCTCTTCTGCCTTTCCATTCATTTTACCATCTCTCTTTTTCTCCTTCCTCCAGGCCCAAACACTTCCCTCAAGACCAGCCCTTCTCCCTTTTGTCCCTGTCCTCCTTGCCTTTTCCGTAACTGAGGAATTAAATAAGCCTTTGTGGAGACAAACCCAGGCAGCAGCTTTTCCCTTTACTCCCTGGCTAGGATACTGATACACTTAAAGAAGAGACACCTCCTTAGGAAAGCACATTTATTTTTGTATCACATCTAGCATGCACCAGGTCAGAGTTTTGTGAACGTCCTTAGAGCTGTGTGCTTGCTTGCAATGTGAAAGCTGGCTGTGAAGTCCCAATGCCCCCACATACCCTGGTGCCTGCCACCTGAAATGACAATAACCACCCTCCAGGCACTGCATCGCAGGTAGGACCAGGGAAGGTGGGGTGCAACCAGCACCAAGGGCTCTTCATCACTGAGACAAGGCCCACCTGGGGTCTTGGTAATGAAGAGGGAAATAGGGTACTAGGTTCAGGTCTTTTCCATTTAGTGGGTGATGAAGGAACCTGAAGGTAAAAATAACCAATTAAAAACAAAAAAAAAAGAACACAGAGAAAGGGCTTCTTTCCTTTGTAGGGCTCTCTTGGCTGTGGCTGTCCCTTGGTGCTGTTACCTTGTGTCTGTGCTGTCAGAGTGAAGAAGCCTCCTCTTGTAAGCACTGACCTCAAGCAATGTAGTAAATTCTGGTGCAGGCCAAACCTGCGCTCAGTCACTTGCAGCAGTTTACAGCTTCTCAGTATAATTGCTGCATTGCTTTCACTGTAAACACCAAAGGGAAAGGCCACAAGATGCTCTCCTTTGGGTCTCAATTCCAGGTATGCTCCAGTTTTTTTTATTGCTCGCTCTCACTCATACTGTAAAAGTAGCAAAGTTTCCTGTTATGTTTTATAGCATGTTTCTACTTGAAAGCTGACTTAATCTATGCGTTTCCTTCTCCCTGTTAATCTCAGGATTAAGTAAAAGCTGTGCGAGTACGACTTGAGCTTTTAGAAATATTTTCTTCTTTTAAAAAAAAAAAAAATCACAAATTAACTTGCGATGAGCAAGGCTTTCTATTTAGAACTGAACTCATGAATTTTAACTGAAGATGAGCATGTTGGGCATTAATATATGTATAATTATGCAAAACCAGTGTTATGTCTCTAATGAAAATTAGATTCTACCACCGAGGCTGTGTTTGGCGATAGTGTATATCTTCATTTGTGCTGTATATTTATTTATTTTTCTCTTTAGCTGCATGACCTAGGATTACAGTTGCTATGGTGATAAGACAGTTAGCGGAGGAAGGAGTGAAAGGTAAGTTTGTATGATTGCCTGTGCGGTGCGGGTGGCGGCGGTGGGGCTGGCAGTCTCATGGTGCTGCATCTGCCTCCTGCTACTGCTGGGACTGCAAAGCACTATTACACTAGCTATGGTATATTCTAAGTAGCTCAGAATGGGTGCTCAAGCACCAGTACTAAGGGTTTTGTTTTTTTCCCAGTAGTATGTGTGTGTGACCAGGCCAAGGGTTTGCTGTGCTGGAACTGCTTTTTAGTGGGGTGGGAGGGCACAAATGCCCTACGTGCATCTCTGTGCCCATCAATGGCCTCAAGGGAGTTTAGAGGAGGGGATGCCTGGGCTGGTGGGGCCCAGGGTAAAACCTTCTGGCTACTCTTATATATTATTTGAAGTGCGTTTGTGATGCTGTGTGCCCTGGACTTGGAGCTGGAGATGCTGAGCACAAGTGGCTGTTCCACCTCTCCTGCACCCTGACTTACGTTACCGGCCTTTCCCTTTGCTGGGATTTGGTTCAGGGTGCTTGCATCAGGAGGAGAGGCAGCATGCCCCAAAATCCTTCCAGCAGCCTCCAGACCTGAGCAACTACCTCAGGAGTGCAGGGGATGATAAGTAATTGGTAGTGGAGGAATACCTGCCCTTTGTGTAGCTTTCTTTATTGACAAGGGACATACACAAGGCCCTGTCTCCCTAAACACAGCTGCCCCAAAAGTCCAAGTGTCTCTCCCAGCCTGAGGTCTGCACCAAAGCTCTCCTTTAGCTGGCCCTGTGCTGTGTGGGAATAGCTTCCCCAGCTTCTTGCCTGCCTCTTCTGTCCTACTGCGCCAGCCTTTCTCCGCACCCTTCCATCAAAACTATGCTCACCACTTGCTTTAAGCTCCTGGTGGAAATGCTTTCCATGGAAAGTCAGGCTAATTAGTCTTAGTGATTGCAAGGTTGATTCAGGCAATTTTTTTGTAATTGTCTGTTCCAAAATTTCTGATCTGCTCCTTTCCTCCTGAAAGAGGCTGCTACCACCACCACCTTAAAAAATTTTCATCTGATCCTCTCAGTCAGCAGCAATGCTTTTGTAACTCTGTGGAGCATTGGGTCATGTTTGTCTCTCAGGTACACTGTAAATTAACATACTGAGGTCTGGTGAGTAAGTCTCAGGTTCTCACCAATTGGTCTCAGTAGCCTTGAGTATCTCCTTGGACTTGTTAAATTTTTATTAGGTATAGATTTTCCACTAGAGGTCTTATTACTGTGATTATCGAAAGACAAAAGTGTTTTAATAGTCTCTCCTGCCTTGCAATGCTTTGTGTTTTTCCCCAAGTGAACTCTTTGCCTGTTTGCAGCTTATCAACAGTGCAACTACTATAATGCAAGCAGACAGTGCCCTCCTACTCACTTGGACAGGAGTAAGGCAAACAAGCTGGCTGACAGGAACGGTCCTGGGCTTGTACCGTACTCTCCCCTTGAGGAAAACTCTTCCAAGTCACTGAGCCTCTGAGAAGGGATCCTCTTCATGCTCAGCCACCCTCCCACCCACAATCTTCAGCACCCACCAGTGGCTGCTCAAAATGCCTGTGTTCATAGAGGATTCCACGGTTGGGGGAGAAAGTGAGAAAACCTGATGGGTGATGCCCAGTGGTGACTAGAGAGCAGGGGGAGTTACTTTACATCCTTAACATAAGGGTGGGAGCTTGAAGGAGCTGTATTTCAGCCTGTTTGAGAGTTGTTGCCACCCTCTCATGGGAGGTCAGATATCGTTGGTGCTAAGGCTTTTCTAGCTTAGAAGTTGGGGAGCATTGAAATAACAGAGCAGCTGCTTCACCTACTCCTCCAGCAGGAGTCTGTCTTCCTTCCAAACCTTGGTATCACGGCAGGCACTGAGGGCAGAACAAACAACCTACTGCCCACATGGGACTGCTCAACAAAGTAAACTCACCTATGTTTTCTCCAAACCAAATGGCTCAGTGGAGCAGGCTGCCCAGATTTCTCCTTGAGGACTGTTTCAAAGTGTTGGCAAATGTAGCCTGGAGATCAAGAACATGCTTCTATGTGCAAAACCTGAAAAAGCAAGAAAGAATCAAGAGCAGTGCGAGGGGACACACAGCTCAGATAGAAGAGAAGGTATGGAACAAACTCACATTTTTGTCTCCCCTTCCTAAGGTGGGAAAATAAATGGCTCTTTCTCCTGAGCATCCCTTCTGGCTGAGTTCTGCTTCAGCTGTGTCACATCTCATCAGTGTGCTAGGGACTGCCAAGTCGTGGTTCCTCTTGCAGCCAGTGCCTGGGGTGAAGGTGAGTGCAAAGGCAGATTTATTACGTGACCCCTGGGGAGTCTGGTTGGTGCAGCAGGCTGCCTGGTAGTAGTGAAGGAAACAATTCTTAGAGGAGAGACATTAAACCTCTTGGGCTTAGGTATGCTGTAGTTCCAGTCCAGGTCAGCAGCCTATTGAGTCATAAACACCACGCTGGGGTTTGGGAGTGGTCTGTCTAACAGTTTTGGGCTTCAGTTTGAACCTGACAGTGCCAGGTCAGAAAAATCAATATAGTGTTGAGCAGTGTCTTCATCAGCCTTTGACTTCTCTGATCTTCTCCCTTAGTCTTCTTAGGTCAATACTGAGGTGGGTGAGATGTGTGTGTATGTGTACACAGAAACTTGCGGTGCCTCTGCCAGCTAGGTATAAACAGAGGGCTGGAGGCAGCCTGGGTGGCTGTCAGACTGGCCTCTTCTCTGGAAGAAAACCTGATGCAAGAAAAATAACAGATAATTTCATGATTCCTCCCCCCTCTCCTTCTGTAAATATTCATCATAGGCAGTTAAAAGGGAGCAGCTGCGGACGATGAATCCTGGCTTGTCATTGTCCTTCATCAGGAGGACAGCCCAGTCAGCACTCAAATATCCTTCCCCTCTCCCCGGCAGCCTCCGTGCGCTGCATCCTCATGCTGCCAGGGGTTCGTAAAGAGCATATAGGCAGGGATGCTGCAAGCACATGCTGTGCCTGTGACCGTAATCTCAAATGAGCTAGTCGGGTCCTTAAGGATAGAAGCTACTACCTTCCTAGGGCAGGAACAGTCGGACAGGTGCAAGGTGGCCATGCGGAGGGACTGCCACCACAGGTCTGGCCTCTCAGAGGGAGGAGCAGGCAACAGAGTCAGAAGAGGTTGCAGCCTGACTTTGACACCTTCAGACACTGATGCAGCACCGTGGCTCCATTGCAGCCCTAGTGTTCTGTCCACAAGAGTGCCATCAAAGACAGACATGCCATCCTGGAGGCCAACAGGGCCACGAGCTCTGTGGATGGAGCCATGAGGGTCCTGTGTGCTTGACAGGCAACCGAGAGAGGTGGCAATTTCTCCTCATTGCAGGACAGAAGGAGACAGTGGTATGTGGGAGGGATGCAGCTGGCTGATGAATTGCCCACCTGCTTTGGGATCCAATGTAATTGCAGTGTTTTTAGGCAGGTTATCAGCCACACAACGCAGCAAATTGGCAGCAACTTGTGGGGAGGGAGGGCAGGCAGGCAGGCATTTTTTGGCATTTCTGTTTTGGTTTGTTTTTCTCAAGAGCTGTGAGATGTTCTGCTGTCCCTTTAAGACAAATATCATGCTCCCAGGTCACCAAGTTTCCTCCTAGACTCAGTTTTTAGCCAGCAAGGATGCATTGTGTCCTTACCTTCGTGGGATGGGGCAAGGGGGAGTTGCATTGCACTGTCACAGCACAGTTATTCTCTCCTGATGTCACACGTAGACTGCGGTGGGATGGTTCCCTCCCTCAGGGGAGGGAGGGAGGGTGGTTGAGTGTGTGCAGCAGGAACAGGGCTCTCTGAGGGCAGCAGAGACGTTGTCCAGTTCCCCTGCCCTGGCCAGCAGCTTGTTTCTTTTCTGCAGCTTCTCTCTTGGCAGCTGAAATCAACCCCAACTGGCCTTGCAGTTCTAATACCCAGGGCATGGGTTGCCTGCCTAAATCTTTGCTTTTGTCTAAGAAGTCATGACTTCTCTGAGCTTGCTGCTGAGAGTGCTGGATGAAGCTACTTTGATCTCTACAAGGGAACATTTGCTGGCCCCTGCATCTGATGGGCTCCCTGGGCTCTCTCCTCCAAGCCTGTGGCAAAGACACTTGTATCTATTTTCTTAAGCCACATTTTCCCCAGCAAGATTTTCTTCTCATCTACAATAGGGTGAAGAAGAGCATGTGTTTTCTCTTTGGTTCACATCTTTGGTTGGGAGTAAAGTTTTTTGGGCTGGAGATCTGATGCCTGGGATTTCGTCCGCAGAGGCCGGGCTCCTGCTGTGGCTGGGTGCTAGTGACCTCTAATGGACAGCTCTGAAAAGCCTCCGTGAAGGATAGAGTCCTTTTAGATATGGGGTTTTATTGTCGCGGTCATTTTCAAATGCAGCTGCTGTGTGTGTGGACTCAGAGATGTCTCAAACATCTTTTAAGAAATCCCGTTGCTTATGACTTGTATTCTTGCTTTTGCATTTCTGTTCCTTCTTAGCCAGCAGGAAACACCACCAGCTGAAGCACCCCAACCTGTTGATGTTTACAGTGCATTCATTTTCCTTGGTATCTGGAGAGTAGGGAGGCTGAAAGGGATGCAGGAAGGACAGATGGAAAGTGAGGACTGTAGCCAACTTCTTAGTCCTCTTTAAATAGTGTTTTACCTAACCAGGGAGTCTCTCATGGCTCTATTTTTTTTCCTGAATCTGTTTGTAAGTTGAAGTGCACAGATCTCTTAAGTTCTATTTTGTTTTCAAAAATTGGCATAAGAGTAAATCCATGTGGAAGGTGAGAAGCCTTTCTTATCCCCTAAATTAAGGGAGAGAGCTCGGGATTGTCTGACAGCTTGTCCAGCAACGTGCCCTGGAACCCTTGTACGCGTTGCTAGTAAAAGTGTTCGACATCCTGAGACACCTGCTGAAAGCAAATAACGTGTGCTTACAGGTTGCTATGGGTATTGGGAGCATTTGATATCTCTTTCCCTATATGCTCTTAAGGTGCCTTTTTTCTTTTCTCTTTGGTTCTTGTGTCACAGGGTGAATGCTAGTGGTGGGCCAAAGATGTGTTTTTTCAAAGGTGGGAAAGCAGCAGCATTTCAGCTCTCCCTGTATCAGCCCCTCTGGGATGTCTGAAATACAATACCTTGTTCAAAGGACATCTGATTTAATTAAAAGATGACAAGCTTGGAACTAAGCTCCAGATCATTGTTAAGTGAAAGCACACTGTAAAACTAACTCCCTGCCCTAGGACATTCCTGAAAGCAGGATCTCTGCAAGATGCTTGTAGGCTGGACACAAGAAGTGACTGAGAAAATCCAGAAGTTTCAGAATAATAATATTTACTGATGGTATGCTAAACCTTATGCTTCAGTTCTTCAGCCAATTTCTGTTCATTAGGAGCATGATAAGACTAACACGGAAGATCAATGCCTCTCCATCGTTTACCTTCTCTTGTAGCATCTGGTAGTAGCTACAGGGAGAGCAAACTAGAGAGGGGCTTGACCTGGGACAGCAGCCCTATGCTTTGCCAGGGAGCTACACATCTCCTTCCCCTGCTCCCTCCTTACTTGTAGCTGTGTAGCTGCCAGAGATGTTTACAGGAAGATTAAGTGAACCAGAGTGTTGGCTGATCCGTGGCATGACTTATGGCTTCCTGTGCCAGATGAATGAGCAGCCAGCAGAGTAAACAGGGGCTGTCATGTTGTAACCGGGACCTTGTGTTAGTTTGTTTGTATATCTCCCCTCCTGGGGCAGGTTGGGGTGCCCCAGGAGTGGGGGGAAACCCTTTCTGGAGGTGAGGGTGCTCCCTGTTCTGGCTCTCAGCAGCTCCCTGGGAACCAGAAGCAGCTCCCATGCTGTGGCACCAGGGGCACTTCTGAGACAAGCTCAACCCCACCAGCTCAAAAAGCAAATGAAATAGCTTGTGCTTTGGGATAGCAATAATTCAGGAGGTGAGGCTGAAATAACTAAATATGAACGGCTCCATTAGGTGGGTCCTGAGAAGTGGCTATAAGGAACTCGGGCCAGTAGGGTTGGTGCAAGGTGGGGAAGCGAGGGAGGGAAGGGAGATTGGGGGTGGCGAGAGCAGATATAACCTGGAGTAATGATGTGAGGCTGAGCAGGGGAAACGGAGCCTGCGGATCAGCAAGGGATTACTGCTTTATTAGCCTCTGGATTAGTGTCCCAGGGCCAGAGACTGCAGAATAGACTGTATTGAATTATTTCTTATCAGCTGGTGCTGACTCACTGACTCGGGTCTGTCCCAGTAAGTTCCCTGGTTTGGGGAGGTATTTTCTGTGTTCAGACTGGTATGCTACAGTAAAGGGCTTGGAAAGAGATGGCTTTTAGAGACAAAAAAGCCACATGGAGATAAGAAATTATAAGAAGACTCAGGGGTGAAAGAGTCACACAGCAGTTGTTCAATACCCTCCTTTTTCTTCCTTAAATTGGAAGGGCTCTCTTATCTGCAGATCAAGTCTCTCAAGACATAGCTGGAGACTTCCAGTCTTTTATTGCAATAGCTTTGATTCCAACACCTTTCCATGTTCCTATTTGTTCTTCAAAGGTGAATTCAGACTAGGCAAATCTGCTTTGGCTACAGGTCTAAAGTGTCTGGGGGTATAATTTTAACCACAGAAAGCAGTTGCTGTATTGATATACGTGTGTGAATAAGGAATAGAAACTTATCCCTCTTTTCTTTACATAGTCTGTATGCCTGCAGCCTTCTGGTAATTGTGATGTGAGGCTGGCAGAGGCAAGGACAGAGATGAAGGTGGCAGAAAGTGATACTCCTTCAGCAGGGAATGCACCTTGCTCTGAGCCAGCAGTAGTTTCTTATCTTTCTTATGAGCATCATGATCCTGGTTTTTGGACAAAATACCATGCCAAGTATCCCATTTGCTTTGCACCTCTAAAGATTTCTGTGCAGCTTTCTCTGGGAAAAAGACACAAACTGGCTTGCTGGGCTATTTGGGAGGAAGGGTGAATTACACTTTGTATTTCTACTGTCCTATGTGTCTGACACCTTCCAAGTCTGCTGGTAGCATAAAGAGGCATGGGGCTACCTGCAAGAGAAGTTTCAGCTCCAGTTCTGTGATGGACCACAGAGAAGTGCTGTGTATTGTAAGATAAAGCAAGGAAATCCCTGTTGCAGGGGTATTACCCTTGGTTCATGGAACAGGTTTAGGCTCTGCAGAATCAAAGATGACGTTGCATGAATATTTCTAGCCTTTATTTGCTAAGGAAAGCTTCTAATCATAAACCAATTGCACCTTCACGTGCTGTGAGGCTTGGAACAGAACTAACACTTTTGAGCAGAGCTGACTCCCCCAGGCAACCATCACCAGAAATTTCTGAATAAAATGCTGGTCATCTGAGTGTGAAAATTTGGTATGATGCAAATAGGTGAGGGCTGGGTACTCACAGGCAACAAGGAAAATGGAGAGCCACCTAACAGCAAAGTTCCTGCCTGTGACATGCACTCAGATATAGAATGCAGCAGTGAGTTTTTATATGAATAATAACGGTTAAAATTGTAGTTGCTGGATGAGCATGGTAGCCTGCCAGCCACCTCTGTGCAAATCTCTAAGCTCTGGTAGCTAGAGGGGACCATGCCCATTAACCAGCTAGTATGGTCCACAGCCAGAAACAGAATTCCCCTCTGCTCCGTACAATCACACTGGCATATGGGGGACTTTATCTTCATCACACTGTTAACCATAGTCTTTAGAGTAGGCAAGCATATTGTGTGGCCTAACTAGCCTCTCAGAAACTGTACTGAGTGCTCCTGGCCTAACAGAATTGTTAGAAGCAGGTTTTGTTCCAGGGCTATGATCACACTGGCTCTTGAGAAATATTAACCTTTACTGGGTTTCACTGATTGAAACTCAGCTGGGAGACCTTTGAGGAAATGCAGGTGATTCAGAAATGAATGTTGATGATTCACTGGGTAGCACCTGGGCCCTCTCTAACACTGTGAAAGAGACATTTTGCTGCTGGAGGTACTGTATTTTCATTTAAAGGTAAAACTATAGGCTTAATTGTTAGCAATGTTGTAACATCTTGAATGTGATCCTTTATGTTCCACTGAGTTTCATCTAGAGAAAGTAGTATTCTGCTGACTTAGCATTTGTTCCATAATTCAGCTAGAACAGTTACTCTTCATTTTCCTCGTTCTGACTCTGCTATGTAGTTTTATTATGTGCTATTATAGAACTTAGTTCTGATGTGAAGCCAGCTATATTTTAGAGTTAGATGAATGATCCCTATGTAATATGCATATGTCTGCAAAGCACTTTGGATAAAAGATGTTAAGAAATGCAGGTTATTATTTTGCCTTTCCCTGAGTTTTACTTTGTTGCTTGCTATTTAGCAACTTTGCTGTTGTTCTGTCTCAATGCCTTGTTGAATGAAGTATTCTAAAGAGTTTTGGGAGCGCTGACATATTTTATTAATTGCCTTTTACAGTTTGTTTTTCCATCACTTTTGAAACTCCCTATTTCACAGAAATACTGAAAAAGAAATGTTTTCAACTCAAGTTTTAACAACCAAGAAAGGGGGGGGAAAGAAAGCACAGCAAAATATTTGGCCAATTTTAAGTGAAGCTTTGGGGCTGACGCATTACCAGAGACTCCTGTCACTAGGAGTTTTAGGGTGCAGGAATAATAATAACTGGAAAGGAAGAGAGATGGGTGCACAGTGTTCCAGGCAGGATAAAATAAACCAGCAACCCATCTGGGTCTCTAGCGGTTTCTCAAAGAAGGGTTTTGTACTCTGAGATTTGTTCTGACAGCAGTGTTTTGAAAATGTTTAGGACTCTTGCCATCACATTTCTTTTAAAGTCTGATTACCTTATGTGACATATCCTCGGCTGTTGTAAATTGATACCGCTTCATCAACTTCAGTGACATCTTGTCAGTGTACATCGGCAGAGCATTAGCCTTCTGCATCCAGACGTGTTGCCTTGAGCTGAGCTGGGATCTCATCATAAGTCATTATGAGCCTGATGAGAGAGTGCTGAAGGGAAGACATAGGTTATGATAGGTCGTGGTGAGGACTGACCCAGTAAGTGGAACTCATTTCTTTTTGATTTATTACTAATTCTAGTTTCTCTGTGTGATTTTGGTTCCAGGATACACTATCTTCTGAGATATAGAAACTTGTATATACTAAGACCTTCCTGTCATCCTTTGTAAGCCCAGGGATAACATTGGTTCTGATGTTCTGACCAGAACCAATGTGAGAAACTGCATTCACCCTACCAAAATTCCCCTTGTAGCTACCTCCAAAACTCATCTTTGCTGCTTATCGTAAGGCTGCTCTGTGATATGTGCTACAGTGTTTTACCACAGCACAGGTATAAGACTTTCTCTATGGAATGTGGTTTGAACTGTCTTTTGGTGTCCATTAGTGTGAAATGTGCCACAGAAATGTAAATCGTGTCACTGACTGTCAAGAAGCACCTGGCCTTCAAAGAGTGTCATGCCATATTACTAAGGGAGGGGGTAAGGAGACCAGCAGGGCAAGGCAAAGGAAATGCTGAATTTTTCGTTTCATTTAGAGAACTCTTGTCTGCAGGTGTGCATTCAATACTCCCCTGGAACTGGAGCTCCAGAATGCAAAGGCTTATAGGGCTGCTCTGCTGGTGGACACAGAGGAGGACGTTGCCCTTGCTCCTTTGACACTGCACAGGCAGTGTCCTGTCACCTGATGGGCAGATTATTCTCCCTGTGGGTGATGTTTCCCACAGATACAGAAACATTTCACTCTCTGGACTCAAGCAGGCACTGTCTTTTTTTATTATTATTTATTTATTTATTTATTTATTTATTTATTTGGAAAGGCTTCCCCATGCTGATAGCACCAGGGAGTGCAGTGCTGGGACTGCAAGTATGGCTCGACAGGAGTGGGTTCAGATGTGCATCCAAGCATCATGGTGGAGTTTTCCTGCCTTATTTCAGCCGTGACTGAACTCAGCTGACCACAGACAATAGGATCAGTGTGTTTTCCAATGTGAAAAATAATATTTCCAAGGGCTATTGACCTTCTGTGTAAGGGCATCAGCTGACTTGCCCAGGTAGGTCAGGTATAAACCTCTGATGTACCCTAAGGTACAGTTCTCTAAGCCGGTGATGGGCCAATATATCTCTTGTGGTGATCCAAGGGCAGCTCACTGTCAGATGACTAGTGCTACAAAACAGCTACTGAGAGCTTCTGTTTGAAAATATTATGACTAATTTTTTGCCTCAGCTTAGTCAATTTTCAGGTTGCAAAGGTCAGACTAGGGCATCTCTAAACCCATCACAGAATGCTTGGAGTCTTTCCCATAATGTATTAAGTTTAACAAAAAAAAACCCACCAACAAACAAACAAACCCCAAACAAATAAAAAAAAAATCCTAATCCAACAACAACGGCATTCAAATCGTAATTTTCATCCAGTCTGAGCCCCAACCTGTGATACTCACCCAAAAGGTGTTATTACTAAGAAAGTGAGCCTTTTTGTTGAAGAACTGCATCTTTCACTGAAGGGTATCCCTCTTCACATCCTTTCACCTTTTCTTAATTTGTAGCTAGCTGTAGGGTCAGGTGGAGTGAGTTTTGCTTCTTAATGCTTCTTTAAGGCTCCTGATGCAGGTATCAGATTTGTCAATACAAAGTGCTATGGTCTACAGCAAGCTTGATCATCACTAGGAAGACTCTGTGAACTGAGGATATTTGCTATATTTGCTATGCTGTCCCAGAAAATAAATCCTCATCTTCTAGGGTAGGCACAGGCTTCAGGCTGTCCTTAGGCTAAAGGAAATAGATTAAAGTCTTGCTAAATGGAGCGTTTCCCAGTGACATTAGAAAGGGAAAAGTGAACTACTTTACTTCTATAATCATGTATGTCTTGAACCTACCAATGCATGTATGTCAAACAGATAATGTGCAGGTCTTTAGGCAAGAATCCTGACTCACTCAGCCTTGCAAATGGCTCCCTAATGGACTTTGCTTGAAGCCATATGACCTTGAAAGTGGGAGCTCCTAGGAACATACTGTTCAAATTCTAACAGTTAAACTTGTATAGATGGGGACAAGTGCAGGCTGTGCGATGAATGAAGATTGCTCGCCCTGTTAAAAGCTAAGCTTACCAGAAAAGTAGCCTTTTCCCTTAGCAAAAGGGTTTTCTGTGAATATTGGGTAGGTCTGTCTTAGAAAGAGATGACACAGCTGAGAGAAAGAGGTTTTGAAAACATTAGTCGCGCTCACATGTGTGAAGGATGCTGTATAAAGATTTTTGCTGCTGTGCATCTGGCATGTTTGCTCGTTGATAAAGCTACACAGATCATTTAGTAATGACTGTCACAGTGTTGCTAATACTGTGTGTGCTACTAATATACCAAGTACTATTAAATAACTTGGGTGTTGTCAGAGACCAGTTTTTATAAGAGTTGCAACATCTTAACTACAGTATAATGAGAGACTCCTAATCATGTATAGTATAACCCCTCCTTGTCAAGAGAACATATTGTGCATCTGAAGTAAACATTTCTCCAAAAGTGGAGTATTTTCTTATACTTCCCTTCAGCGAGTTAGCCCTTGTGACTACACAACTTGTGTATATGTACGTACAGCATGAAGAATTGGCAATGTCTATATGGTAATGATTTTAACTAGCTTTATATCCAATTTTGAAGCCTTCTAAATCCCCTTGGTAACAAAGTCCATTTTCTTGATTGTTTGTTTGTGTGATGTGTGGCCAATAAACCATATTTCTGGCAATTTCAAGCTGTTTTGTTGGAATGAAACTCTAATATCAACTATGCTGTTTGCTATTTCCAAAGATTCTTTCTCATGCTCTATCTCAAAAGAGACTTGGCCTAGAAACTCTGTTTCTGCAAAAATCCTTGACAATATGGTGACATAAAGTGTAACTTTGGATCAAATTAGGAAATGTTTTTTAAGCATTTGGCAAGGCCTCTTTGAATTCTTGCAATACTCACTGGCTGCAGACTGCAAAGGTAGAATTTTGCAGATCATCCAGGGCTTATCTAAGTTTTTCTGATCCACACCTGCCTGGATTTCTACAAACTAAAGGCTGGGTAACACAAAGTCCACTTAAAGATCCTGTTCAAGAGGTGCACCATAGGCTGGTGGTGCTGAGCTATAGAAATGGGACTGAGGTTCCCGAACTGCATAAGCCCCATTGCTTGGGTTGAGAGCTGGCGGTTGGACTGCACCCTTGCAGATACTTAAGGTTAAATTCCACCAGATGAACCACTTGGGTCCAGACTGGTTATGTGCTCTCTTAGTACTGCTTGTGGATTTGGTGAGCTCTGGCTGAGCCCTTCTGTCTTGACAGGAGACAGATGGGCTCTGACCGAGAAGCCAGCTAACTCCCTTAGCCAAGATGTTTGAGTTTACATCCAAGAAACAGCCTTCTGACCCAGCCTGTGCTCTTGCTGATTGCAGCATGCCAAAACAGTCCTGGCAAGATGAGATGCTTATTTAAGAAGCTTTTGCTTCTTTAACTTCTGCTGCATTTCTGATTAACTTTGCAGGAGTCACCTACTGCCTCACAGAGGTTACAACTGCTCACTCAGGCAACAGCTGGGGCTTCTCTTGCTGATTCCTTCAAAATCAAGGAGCCTACTCTCTTTGTTAGCCTCCTAGAATCAGACATTCTGATCCGAAGTCAATGCATGTGTTTTTAAGTATTCTTTGTGATAGGAGGCATGAGCAATTCCAGAAAGGCAAACTCAGCTTGCCCTTCCTGTGGATTAGAGCTAATTACAAGCTACAGTTTTGAAGTAAAGGGGTGCAGATGAAGAGCATAACAAACAAATTGGACTCCCATGTTATTTTGGACTCCAATGTTAGATTGCTGAAAACTGACCCAGGGCTGGATGGAACCACATTGGGCCTGTGGGATACCTAAGGCAGAAGGTTTTTGCCGAAACCATACAAAATCTAACACTTGTTTGTCACACTCTGTGAACTGTGGATCAGTGGCAAGACTGCATCTCCTGCTTAACTTTCTCTATGCATCTTTGCACTGTCACCAGCTGACCTGAGAACCTGACACTCTTATCCAGTAGAATAAACTCCAACAAAATACAAAATGTAAGCAAATGCAATTTAGTTTGGTGGTTGTTGGGGTTTTTTTTACTGAAGTCATTTCAGAAAGATGGGAACTGCCCTTCTCAAAGCAAGATCAGTTATCCCTTGTAAAGCTGGGCCTGGGGTAGTGACTCTAAAAAAATTCAAGGATTTTCTCTGTCTTTTGCACCAAATCTGTAGTGAGAATATTTTAGGCGGTACCACTGGGAACAACATCTGACCTATTGCATTGCAGATCACATTCCTTGTGCACATAAGATTCAGTCTCAATTAACATCAGAGATGTCTTAAAAGGAAAAATGGAAGTCTAAATGCAGACCTCTCTAGATATCTAATGTCCTGCACTTAATTTTCCAGTAAAATGCATTCAGAAAAATGTTCATTGTGCTTTAGCAAGCTCAGAAATAACTTCAACTCATGTTGCGGTTCAAGGGCCAGCACGAGAATCTGCAAATGGATGAAAATATTGTATTTTTTTCTAAGTCATATAGACAGGTGTATCTTCTTGATGTTACTAGTCTAAAAATGCAATGTTGTTTTTAAAAAGGAAGCCATACTGCAGGAAATCAATCCCCTTTCCCTCTTATGCACCAGCTTCTAGCCAGAAATGTATTGGCTAAACTGGAGAAAGGGCTAAAATCGTAGATTCAGGGAGTGTAGAGGAAAGGGAAGTATGAGGGTGTGCAGACTGTATTCTGTATCTCTTGTGCCTCAGATAGTGCCCTTCACTGCACTGCATTGTGTGGCATCGCATCCCCTGCAGCCGTGCTCTGAGCTGAAGCAGAAGCTGTGTGAAAGCTGCCTAGCACACTCTCTCTCTTAAGAGCTGAAGTATGTTCAGTCTACTTTTCTCTTGTTGTCCCTATCTTCCCTTCCAGCAGAGGGAGAGGAAACATGAAATTGAGTGGGTCTTCTTCCTTGAATAATGCCCTGCAGCCTCACTGTTTCTCCCACCTGCACACTGATGCTGCAGTTTAGATGTAGGAACAGTCTCCCCTTCCCCTTAAAAAACAGATGGCAGAAAAAGCTTTTGGTGTGACTTATGAGCAGAAGTCTGGGACTACAGATGTCACTGGGTCAAGAGCCAAGAGGGCATCCCCACTGGCAGTGTCTGTGCTTGTCAGCTCTTAAAGCCTGTTGCCCACGCAATGCTGCTGGTGGAAATGGTTGGTGAACTGGTGTCAGCAAGTCGCTGGTGTCTCTAGAGTTGCTACCTCATGCTGTCGGTTTGCTCACTGTAACGTAACTGAGATTTCTCTACACAGTATGAGGAAGCCAAGCTGCACCCTAGGCAGATTAAACCACAGATAGGAAATATCTGCAGTGAGAGCACGGAGGTGCAGCCGTATCTGCAGGTGTCGTGCCGTTAGCTGGCTACACATCCCGCTGTCTGTGTAGCCTGCCTTCCTGCATGTGGCAGCCACCTCTGCTGAAAGTAGCCTGCATGGGCTGCAATCATGTCTTCTGAGCAGTTCAGGCAGACCTGGAGGAATAGGAAGGTGAACAGCCCTCTACCACATCTGCAGATAAAAGCAGTGTTGGCTGGACCAGATGCAGGGAGGCTTTGCTGATGCTGTCACCCTCTCTGGGTTGGCATCGTCACCACAGGTCGGCTGACCGCTGAACTTTTCTTGCAGCAGTGAGTGTGATGAATGGTCCTTTGAGCCTGGGCATCAGGAAACAGGGCTCCAAAGGAAATGTCATTGTTGCTGGCAGAGCTAAGGCTGAGAAAATGTCAGTGGGAGCAGTGGCCAAGCCAGGGGGAAAAAAAGAGAAATTGCTCTTTGGTTCTTTGCCAGGAGATGATGTGGTTCTCCTGGTGTGGGTTGCCCTTCAAGAAAGGGTGATGTCAGGGGCTTGGAGATCTAGATGTAGTTCTTGTCTTTATTGAGGGACACCTTCCCTGTGGTTCTTAGACCTACTGTTTCAGTTCCACCTGTCTCCCTGTGTTTACTATGAGATATACTTCCCACATGGAAGCATTTTGTCAGGCTAAGTTCAACAATGAGATGCCCATACACAATGACAGGAGGCATTAAAAAGATACAGTTAAAATTGATCAAAAATTTCTGTAACACTGGGGAGTTGATGAGAATGTACTGGAAATTCACCCTGTCACATTCCTCTCATTAGTTTGAACTGCATTCAGAGGGATATGTTGTTGTGGTACAACTGTACATGTATGCATATATTTATATGTATATATATCAAATATTTCAACAGTGAAAAAAGAAATACTGTAGCTGGATATATCTAGTATCACTATAGATTTCTGTATCTTTGGTGAAGTAAGGACTTTTGATTTCTTTTTTCTTCTTTTTTTTTTTTTTCTTCCTCAGAATGTAGCTAGTGGTAATCTTCCTCTTGTCATCTAATCACAAATAAATCTTCTGTTTTGTTTAGTAATTGAAATTGGCATTTTTCCGTCTGCTGTTCCCAGGCACTGCAGGAATCGATATTTTATGTGACAGTAGCAATTGATTTGTGGGCAGTGGCACCCACACTGAGGATCTCAGGCCTTGGGGCTCAAATACCTTGAGAGATCAGTAAAGTCATTTTAAATCAGGAGGGATTATGTGGAAAGGGAGACGATCTCAGGCTAGACCCTGAAGCCTGGTACAACAAACAAATCAATTTCTTGCTTTGTCATAGATTTTGTGTGTGATCATATACAAGCACTGAAAATTATCACAAGTGTTACTTTATTACACTGTATGTTTTGCACTATCCAAAACAGCACCTTGACTGGTCCACGCTTATTGCTGGTTATTAGTACTGACAGCTGAGGATTCTAATCAAGGCACATCCACAGTAACCAGGTCAAATGTAGTCAGTGGTGGTTTGCAGGCGAGCTCAAGCTCAGTGCTGTGCTGCTGCTGCTCCTTTCTCAGAGAGTTGTACCTGGGTGAGCTGGCAGGGACAGGACAGCCCAGCCCCTCAAGAAAGACTGACAGTATTGGGAAGAAATTTCTTCTGTTGTCCCTTTTTACTGAAGCCATATGTTTCAGTAAGGTCTAGCAGCAAGATGATTCTGAACTATTATTAATGAATGAATGTCAGTGGCAGGGTTATTAGATTTGCAGGTGCTTTGGTTCTTTGCTCTCTGTCCAAGTGGCAGAAGCTTTCTCTGACAAAATGTACAATACATGGCTCTTCCTTAATTTCAGATTTTAGTCTCAATTGGATGCAGCAGGTATACCCCAGGTCTCTTTAAAGGTGTGATGGGTGATAAATGAGAGGTGGGGAGACCACAGAACAGTACCTTAAATGTCTACATAAAATCAGGCAGTGCTTCTACTGTTCTCAGCGCTTCCAGTTTGAGACATTCCTGGTGTGCTACTCTTTTGCATACATTGGTTCTATGAAGCTGGTCCTCTTCAGATGAAGAGGCAGGGATTAATGAGCCACATGGAAACACTAATTTGTCTGAGTTAGAGGAGATTAGCTTTGCTTAGACCATTAACATAATTAATCTTGAGACTAGAAATGTTCATTTGGTATTGCAGACTCATTGGATTTTTCCAAAAGCTGTAGTCCAACACTATTAAATGAGATTTTCAAAATAGACATCGCATTTTAAAACAAAATTTATGTTCTTTGAAAATGTATAGAAGTTACAGATATGTAGAATGAAGGTAATATCTTATTGCTGTAATAATTTATCCCAAACTGGTCAGTTCCACTGAGAGCTTCAAATCAAGGGCTGCATACAAGGTTTGTTATGCTAAGGGGTAGAAGGGATGATAACACCCCCAAAAAAATTGCAAAGTGGTGTATCCGTGCCTTTCTGTCCCATCACACTGTCTAGGGAAATGTTTCCATCTTTTTGTTTTTCCTCTTTTCCCTGTTGCTAAATCTTTTCTCCTCCCTCATATAAAAAAAGGGCTTGAAGTCAGATTGCAGGATTCATTTGCAGGTGTCAGAAGAGGGCTGCTATGGATCCCATTAGGTATTCATAGTAAGAAAACCATTGCCTTTAAGAGGACAAGTAGCTACTTTGTACAAAGCTCTTGTTCAGTTGGTGAAAGTCACATTCTTTGCATTTTGTGGAGCAGTAACTGGCTTGGAGGAGACACTAGAAAAAGTGAAAAAGCGAAGCTGATGAAAGCAAGCTCACCTCTACCCCATCAGACTCCTAAGAATGGGTCTGAAGTTGCACCTGTTTCTGTAGCTCTGCACCTCCAACCACAAAATAATTTTCTTTCCTTACCCAGTCTTGAGGTTTGGTATCAACGCAGCAGAGTTAGTTCAGCTTGCAACCAGCTCGACTTTTAAAAATTCTGTTTCAAGACTTCTACGGTTACAAATCTACCTGAAAAAGTATAAAACATTAAGGGACTGGTGCTAAAATGAGTGTGCAGGCTGCAGTTGTTACGGGAAAAGGCTTTGTAAAAACAATATTGGGATATAGCTGGTATTGTTCTTTGATTTGGTTTGAGGGAATTCAGAAACTCTCCTGGAAACATTTTTTTAACATGAAGCTGCTAAGTGAACTTGTTCTAGCAATGTTCCAAAATGGAGTGTTGAGCTTTATAACCTTAGACACAGGGTTTTATTTCTAGCTCTTTGAGAGAGAGGGGGGGAGAAGCTTTCCTTCTGACATTTACTTTAATTCATAAAAATTACAGGCATCTGCCAAAATATCCTAAATTGTGGAGGAGGTGGAAATTGGGTCATGGAGAAAGATCAACGTTGAACAAAAATATTTGCCAGTAGTTTTAAGATGAAAAAGGGAAAAATGTGTGTGCTGCAGAAGAACAGGCTGTCTGTGGGGTTTTTGCACAACCATGATTGCCTCATTACCTTAACTGAGAATGAAGAGAAAGGGCTAACATCAGCATAATTATCTTCTTGCTCGTTTCCTCTTCATCTTTTATACATCATCAGATTCCCATGTCCCACCCGTTTTAAGAGGGTTACTTGAGTTTATTTGGGGTATGTTTATGGTTATGCCAAATTCTAAGCAGACAAACCTTCTGTAGGGGTCATATCTAATAAATGCAAAAAGCCTTAGACAACTTTCTAGCAGCAACCGCAGCAGAAACCTTCTAGTGACTCCTCTGGGTGGAAGGAAGTAGGAAGGCAATGTGCCCACAGTGGATTTTAATACATTCATTGGTGCCAGACAGCTTCTGATTAACAGCAGTTGTCTCTTTCACCGAAGCATGACGATCAGGGCCCATCCATTCTCTCTCCCTCTGTCTGCTGCCTTCCAAACAAACCTCACCAGTCACTTATTCTCCCATTAGTCCTTTATCAGACGGTGTTTAAAGCACCACTTGAGATCAGCCACACTGAGCCTGTTATTGGCATATTCACTCCTATTTCCAGTTCTCAGCTTCTCCAGTCGATGAACTTCTGCTATCATCGTATGTATTCCTCAGCACCCTCAATTCCATCGGTCAATCTTCATATTGGCTCGTAGATCTATTTAACCCCTTGTTGTCCTCTCTCTCCCCTTCTGTTCAAGACTGTTTTGCCTTTCAAGGGAGCAGGCAATGCTGTGTGGGCAAGACACCATCAACCACCAAGGTTGAGTTGTCCAGGCAGAAGCATCTGGAGGCAGAGCTCCATCCCAGAGCTGCTGTGGGTAAACATCTGCAGATGTCGCAGCACTGTGCACAAGGGAAGCACCACAGCTCTGCCTCCCAAGCTGTTTTGGAAGGGTTGTAGCAAAAGCCATGGCTTCCATTGGCTCATTAAACAGCCTTTGGAGAGGAAGATCATTAATTCTGTATGGAATAATGTATAATTGGCCCACTGATAATATAAAACAATGTGACAAGTGTTGTTTTAAGTGTAGCAGGCATCTGTATGTAATACAAGAGTTGTTTACCTGAAAGGACGTTTCGGGGTTGAAACTGGTACAGAATTTTGAGAGAGTGGAAAAACAGGGTCTTCTCTACAAAGGTCCTGTGTTTCTGCAGTGTTCTTTGTTACACAGCAATACCCCTTCTCCTAATAGGTACTAAAGTGCTTAAATAGCTATATATGTTGTACTTGAGCTATGGCTGAAACTTTGCTATTTCTGAGGTTAAATTCAGTTGTCTCTCAGCAATATTATATGACAGCTAACAACAGGGAATGAAATACACTTTCAGTAGAACTGGCAAGGAGGACTTTTACATTAAGTGACATATACTAGAGTTGTGGTTAAAATGCAGGGAGGACTTTTCACTCACGAAGATTTGCCACAGACAAGGTTACCGCAAAAAAAAAATAAATATCATCCAGCATTCAGAATTTATTTTCTATGCCAAATCTGCTAGACAGCATACAGAAACTTCTGTTTCCTCTACATCTTGTTGATCAGCTAAATATTAGCTTAAGAGGAAGGATGTCATGTGTGAATTACAACCTGTTTTATTCTGCGCATGGGTATTTTTAGAGGTCTGTGAGTCAACCATTTACCTCTGTCCAACCCGAATGAATCATGTTGGTGACACCCTTTGCTGGAAGGATTAAATTCCTTTCTCTGCTGCAAACTCAATGTCATGGAAAGAAGAAGGATTTGGGTGGTTTGGCACACTGCTGTGCCTGTGGATGCATTCTGCTTTACTGAAGGTCAGGTTGCTTGTATGTATTTGGCAACCTGTCTGAGGAGATGTCTTAAGTTCTGTCTAAGACTCTACAGAGACCGTGTCATGTGTCATATTCTAAGGGGAAGAACATCTCAAGAACTTGAAGGCAGAGTTGTTCCTGTAGTTCACGATACTGTTCAGAATATGTGTAGGTGTCTAGACTGTCCCAACAACGTTAAGTTAAAGCATCCCTTTTAGTTATTATTGACTTAGTTTAGTTTATCATTGCCGTGACAGATGGGGTAGCAAAATCTGTTTGGCTCAGTTGCATGGTTTATTGGGTCCTGTACAGTTCCTAGGAGCAGTCAGCAACAACTCCTGCATCAGTCCTTTGCCCTTGCAACAGGTTCACTCTGAGGATAATGGAAAATGTGTCTATTCTGTTTTGGTTTTGGCAGCTGTTTTATAAAGGTATGCAGAACACATGCTGGCAAGCTACCAGGAGAAAAATTTCTGGTTGCTGTAGAAGGACAGTGAGGCTGTGGATTGTAAAACACAATGCTTCAGAAGCTATTTAGTCTGTGGTGTGAAAAACAAATTGTAAAATAATGCTTTAAGAAGGCCATCGCTTAGGAAAGTAGAGACTTATATAGAGTTATTATAAATCAGGCTTTGTATTGCATAGAATGTTTTCAGGTTTAGGGTAGTGGTTTCCCTTTTGATGCAAAATTCATTGCTATTTTACTTGGGTCCTTTATAGCTTTTTTTATCCTAAATCTTCCACCTCTTGACTGTTATTTCCTTAGCCATCCACGGGCATCCTTCATACTATCCTTTTATATATTTCCCTGCTACTATACTGATGCTTAGCTGATAAGACATCTTTATTTGGAGGTATTTAGAAGACATGTAGATGTAGTCCTCAGAGACATGGTTTAGTGGTAATATGGCAGTGTAAGGTTGACGGATGAACTTGATGATCTTATAGGTCTCTTCCAATCAAAGCAATTCTATGATTCTATGGCTTTTTCTGATTATAAGAAGAATAGATTACTGGGAAACACAGGGACAACCCACGTATGTGAATATAGGTGAATGTGCAGATAGCCAAGTAACACCCAGGCAGATATGACTGTAAAAATATCTGTCTTGCACATACAGTGACAGGGGGGTTGGAACTTGATGATCTTTAAGGTCCCTTCCAACTCTAACCATTCTATGATTCTATGATTAAGCTCTTGAACAATGGGGAGATGTTAATAGTTTTGGTAGTGACAAAGTGCAAAGGACAAGATGTGAGAAGTTTATTTTGAAGAGAACTGAAACTGATCTGTGTTTCTGATTGTAATTACTCCAACACTATAAATGAAGTCTGATAGCCTGTGTGACATACATTGCAAGAGAACAATGGTACAAAGTTGGAAAGGAGCCTGTTGTAGTCATTTTGAGGACTAGAAGTAACTTGAGGTACCCTTAAGGCTTGGAGAGTGTTGGCCAGAACATGATGAGATGCTGAATGGCATTAACCCTGATTGCCACCTGCCTCTTAATAATTTGTACAATACCTATATTGCCTTGAAGACTCAAAACTGCATTTTTCATCCCCAAGACCATAGCTTTTGGCGTAGGAACCATAAAAAGCTGACCTCCAGCATAAATCTGCACAGAACACAGAAGTACTGTTCTGCAGAGGAATTTCCTTCAAGTCCTACTGGAACTGTAGGAAGTTCTTTTATCAAAATTGTTTGCTTTTTTAGCAGTACCTCCTGAATCTGAAAGGAGATTCAGGATAATGAAGTCTTAATTTTCCTCTTTTAGCAAGAAGAACTGGAGGTTGGGACCTTGTCCTTGAGCTCTTTGAATGCAATAGAAGAGTAGAACCCCTGAAGTGAAGGCAAACATGAAGACCCTGTGGCAGCAGTAAGAAAAGGATGGTTTATCTGCTGGAACAACTGAACTGGGAAATAAGAAAAGATAAGTTGATGCCATTGGGATGGTTGAATCTAAAACACACATAAGGGAGAAACAGAAATCAACATTATACCAGATTTTCATAAAATGAAAGCTTAACTTGTGAGTCTTCATTAGCAGTGAGAATAGAATAAATTAGCCACTTTAAAAGAAGTCCTCAAGGCCCCAGTTTCCAAGTAGCTGGAAAAGTGTGCTGAACTTTTTCTGTAAAGGCTTGACTTAAGAATCAACAAATAGAGGTGGTGGAAAATGGCACAAAGGTAAAGGTAAATGACTCTTCATCTAAAACCGTACATGTTTTAAACACCAGAAACTCTGCTAGAAATAGTCATTCTGAAATGGGAATGCAGTTATTTGCATCAGGTATTTACTAAAGGGTATGCTAACATATATCTGATACAAATGTTTGTTGACCTGATTCCTGCTAAAAGAAGTGATTTTTAAAAGTTTGACCAGTCTAAAGAGACAATAGCGAGGGCAGGAGACGTAGGAACCAAAATAAGGAAATAATGAGGCTGCATGATGCTTCGCTGGGAAGTCTTTTTATACTGTAGCAAAAGGAATTCTAAAAGCTTAATTTAAAATGAGCAAGGAATCATATCCAACTATATGCTAGGGTGGGTACCAAACCTTAAATCTCCAGGTAGTGTATGAGATTGACCACCACTGTATTTATTTTAAATTAGGCTCTTTTAAAAGCTATAAATTTTCCCCACCACACCAAGTGTTGCTTATTTTATATATAACATTGTTATGGGATGACTCAAATCTACAAATCAAGATGGAAAAGAATTTCCTCATTAAACTTTCTCAAAGCATATGGAGGGAAGCTGTGGCAAGATCCAGCCTACCAAATAAGAAGTCAAAAGAGAGAGTAGGAAAATTGTATTTAGTTCTCAAAGAAAGTACTGAGAAACATCGCTTTACAAAAATAAATGTTTTAAGGGATTTGAAGCTTCAACTGAAGCTTTACAAATATGAAAATATATTTAATTCACTTCATGTGCTCCTGGAGCTGTTGATAATTGCTTTTAAGCTGTTTCATTTTTCCTTTGGATAGAGAAAATTTGTTGACTAGAAACTTGTCTAAACTAAAACTGGGGTTTTAACATGAATAATAAATCTATGAGGTTGGCTTTTTGTTCAAAAGCAACCACTTCATACTACAAAAACTGGAAGCAGCAGTTGCCACTACTGCAGCTTTCAGGCCCCATCCCAAAGAAAGGGAAGGGGTGAAAATGACAGTATGCAGTAAATAGCAGCTAGCTCTGCGGCTCCTCTTCTGGAAGGATGAAGCTTGAACTAGCTCTGTGCTTCACAGGTTCCTGCAGACTGATTTTTGTAACCCGTAGGGTGGAGTATGCAATTTTAGAGAGGTGGAGCTGCTTCACTGACTGGTGACAGCTGTGGGATTGAGGGACTGTCAGGGGAGAGCAATGAAACATCCATCTCTTAAGAAGGGAAGCCTGGGGGTATCAGAGTAGGAAAAGAGAATGAGAGTTAAATAGGAGATGCTGTCAGCAAAAGTACCTACAGATTTAACAAAGGTTTGGTTTCTGTTTCCCAGAACAGCCATTCACCTACAGAATAAAGCATCCTCAGAAAGTCTGAGTGCAACACAGTCTTATTTGTCACACAGTGCCATACCATCCTTTTCACAGTCCCAGGCTTGATGTTGGCCTGATCTATGCACCAGAAAGCACTTACCCAGCCCACAGCATACTAAACAGTAGCATATCTGGGCGTGGATTTGCAGGTAGGGCAGCTGCTGCTTTCAAGATTCATGTATGCTTTTCTCTACCTCTACATCTGTGGGTTTTATCTTCTACACCATTCCCGCGAGTGCTGCCTCGCAACCCAGTGACAAGAATACACTGAGGACTAACTAAACAAGTGGGAAAGCCACCTTTATATTCTTCCTCTGGTTCCTAGGGCCAGCTGGGGATGTGTTCAGCCTCTGAGCTAATTAATTATGCCAGTTCGAAGTAACCCTGCAGCCATTTATTGCCTTTCGGTATATGCCTTCCTTGGGATGCAGGAGTGTGTCTGGAACTGACATAATTCCCCATCTGTGGAGGAATGCACTGATGTCTCTTTCAGAAAAGTTTTATGGCTCCTTTTGGCTGGGAGACATGACAAAGAGTCCTTGCGGGTAACGATCTGCCATTTACGTGTCACGTGGCAACAGGCTGCTGAGAGATACTGGTGCGTAACTGGGCACCCATCCAACTCGCAGGAGAGTGCAGATAAGATGCAATCATCTTGTTACATTTTACTAAGTATTTTTAAATTGTATTATGCTTACGGGAATTACATTAATATTTTAACTAACTAAAAACCAATTTATTACTTTCCAAAGTATTTTAGAGACATGTAGATCTTAACTGTTGCCCACCAGCTTTTTGCGACAAGCAGCTGTTGGTTTTCTGACTGTGTACTTCCAGGTCCCAGTAACCTCACTGGATATATTTTTCTCTATATAGTCTATTTGAAACTATAAGCCTCTCTACCCCATACTTCCATGGTAGTCGCTTCTCTTTTATTCTGGAAATGCTTTGTATTTTCTTGTTGGCAGTAATATCTCTCTATCAGAATAAAGTGCATCTTCCAGCATCTTCAGAGTGGTCAGTCACCCTGGGATTATCTGAAGTGATTTTCTGCGTGCTACAGAACAGGGTGCAAAAATTTATCTGGCAGAGTGACATCTTCTCCAGCAGAATGGGTACGCTGAATGCCAGTATCATTCCCCATTAGGGAATGATGCTATGGGGGGCAAAACCAAGAGTCACTTCCTCAGCTCAACTAACAAAACAAAAGCATTTTTGTTTTCATGTGGATCTAAGGACATCTCTCCAATTAGGGACCTGCCTAGAAAATGTTAAAAATGGTAGTTCTTAGCAGCAATTGTTTAATGTTAAGAAATAACTGTATGGTTTTAATTCCCTCAAGGGCAAGGAATTGACAGAGGGGACTGGGTCAAGGAAAAGCTTGTTGTGTGCCTCATGAAGCTGCTCATCTTGTACTGCGCAACTGCAGACGTTTGGTTTGGTGATTGGTAAGCCAGAGCCTCTGCCCAGGGTTAGAGAACTGTTTAAGTGAATATGCACAAATGTATTGCCTGGTTTTGACATGCTCTGCTTAAGGCGATTGTTACTGGTTTGCATTATTTGATTTTTAGCCTTTGCTAATAATACCTACCATTGAATAATGGTGGCTTTAAACTATAATGATTGCTTAAACCCTCGACAGCCTGAGCTCTGAAGCAACTTGGCATATTCAATATTGTACTCAGCTGGGGTGATGGTAAGAATTGCCTGCAGCACGAAGGGTGATGCTCCTAATATACACTCGACAGTGAAGGGCTTGCGTGCTTAGCTGAGCTATCAGGGAATCGACATTCAGCAAGCACTAGGAAGCAGACTGGGAGTGGAGAGAATGAAGGAATCTGAATATGTGTAGTTTGGACTGTATAAACTCAACTGGCCCTCCTTGGAGAAGGAGAGAGAGGCTTGCCAGCTGGCTGCATGCTGTCCCCAGAGGAAGGTGCTGGCTTCAGAATTGCATTGCTCGCTAAAGTGTTTCCCAAAGATTGAAAGGCCTTGAATGTAGAAGTAAGGTAGGTGGTCCTCACAGAAGGTTTGTTACTGGATGGAAGAGAATCTGACTTTGAGCATTTGATGGCTTCTGACATCTTTGGGGGAGTGTCAGTCAAGGACCAAGGAAGATGGTTTTCATGGCTTTTGTAGTGCTTGTAACTAACAGCTCCTTGGAAGGAGGTTTGAGGGTGACACAGGAAGCGGGGTTTGAGGCAATATTATCTCCTTTCCTGTTTAAGCCCCCTGTTTGTGAAGTAGTTCAGTTTGTCTCTGAAAGGCAGGAAGCAACACCTGCAAGGCAGCAAATGAAAATATTGTCACAGAAAAGGAATGTATCGCAAATGGTGGGGGGAGAGGATGGTGTAATCGTGTTGGTCAGAGTGTAAATGGATTAGCACAAACATGATTGTGCATTTCAATGTACTCTGCAAACGGGCATGTGGCACAAGAACATCTAAACTGACAGACCAGCTGAACCAGCCAGCCTGATTATTGCTCACGAACTTTCTCAGCTAGAGGTGGTGCTTTTAGATATGGTGATATGAACAGATTCTTTCTTATTAATGTGTTCAGTCACTTTCTGCATCTAGATAAACCTCTGGTGCTTATAACATCTTTTGGCAAGGAATGCCACAGTTTGAATTTGCCTTACTTGAAGGGCTACCATTTTGCTTATTTTTTTTGTCTGTCACCTTTGTTTCTTTGCTCTTGTGTTTGAGTCATTCCCTATCCACTCTCTTACTATTTCATCTGTGACTTTTAGGAGTCTGATGCCCAACTCTAGCTTTCACAGTTCTGTTATATGACTCTGGGGACAGGTTTGGTACAGGGGGACCAGACCTTCATGCAATATTAAAAATGCAGGAGCCCCATAAATGTATACAGTTCCATAATGATGACCAACTTTGGTCTCTATTCCTTTCCTAATTGGTCAATGCCATTTCACTTGCTTTTTGGCCACTGATGAGCAATAAACTAACACTTTCATAGTTCTCTTACAATATTAAGACCTTGTTTCAAAGTGATGATTGTTATCTCAAAACTAATCACAGTGATCAAACTGATTTTTCCAATGGATGGTGCTTTACCTACACTGTACCCCTCTCTGCCTCTTTAGAACACTTCTATTCAGTATTTTGGCAATTCTTTATCAATCTTTGTCTTTAATAATCCAAATAATTCATGCTTCTCAACAAATTCTGTCATCACATGGCATGTTCTTTTTCTAGATCACTACTGAATATGTTGAATGGGACATGTCCCCACATAGATTCTCAAGGGATTTTTTTGTGTGTGACTATCTTCTACTACAAACCCCCTTTTTCCTTCTCTTTCACCTGTTACATGATCATTTGAGGACCTTTATCATAGAATCATAGAATGGTCAGAGTTGGAAGGGACCTTAAAGATCATCAAGTTCCAACCACCCTGCCATGGGCAGGGACACCTCTCCCTAGAGCAGGTTGCTCAAAGCTCCATCCAGCCTGACCTCGAACACTTCCAGGGATGGGGCATCAACAACTTCCCTGGGCAACCTGTTCCAGTGCCTCACCACCCTCACAGCAAAGAACTTCTTCCTAATATCTAATTTAAATCTCCTCTCTTCCAATTTCAAACCATTACCCCTTGTCCTGTCACTAGACTTCCTGACAAAGAGTCCCTCCCCAGCTTTCCTGTAAGCTCCCTTCAGATACTGGAAGGCTGCTATCAGGTCTCTCTGGAGCCTTCTCTTCTCCAAGCTGAACAGCCCCAGCTCTCTCAGCCTGTCCTCATAGGAGAGGTGCTCCATCCCTCTGATCATCTTGGTGGCCCTGCGCTGGACCTGTTCCAACAGTTCGATGTCCCTAACATGGCATGTTAGTTTCTTTAAGAATCTCAGCTAAAGATTTTGTCAAATATCTTTGTATTTATAGAGAAGGAAGGCTTGAGAATTCCCACAGAGAGTGACTGCTCCAGCTGTGCCATGCCACAACTGGGGAAGAACTGAGTGCTGTCAAGTAGTCCTTTAGAATAATTGAAGGGAAACTGTGATGAATATCAAATTGCAATCACTATAGCAAATTGCAGATAAGCATAAGTTGCTAAATCTAAGTTTAGTTTCTATTAGTAGAATGCTAACAATCAAAAAGAAAGTTTCAATCTTGTTAGTCTGGTGAGGGATCAGCCAAGAAAAATGAGATTTGGTGTTGGAATTCATAGGACAGTCTTTCTGATATACTTAAATGGTGAGAGGGAGTGGTTCATCTGTAAACATTAACTTTACCTGATCAGGAATATAGAGTTTACAGGGCTATAATCTCAATTTTATGCTTATACTGTGCATTCAGAATTGACTCTGCATTCTAAGTTTATAAACTTGGAGGAGTCTTATTTCCTTACTAATATGACAACTCTGTAATAAAAATCTAGGTTGTTGAATCGTGAATAGGACCATCGGAGGATAAGGTTTGACCTGCTGATAAACCATATGGTACCATATTATGTTATAACGATGTCACTCCCTTTCCCCTACACACGCACACTGCCCGTTAAACACTCATTTCTTAATACTAACTGAACCCAGGTGGCATTGTGAGTGACCCAAATCTCCTCCTTGGTCTTCTCAGCTGATGCATGTTAAGATCACTTAGACGTTTATGTGGTGTGAAATGTGTGACCGGAATAAAACTACATGACAGACTGCCAGCCAGAGACACTGACCCCATGGGGGAAAAGTGAAATGTATTAAATGAGATGAAAATGAGTAATTATTTCCCAGTATATTACTGACCTCTTCTAATGCCAGTACTATCAATAGAGAATTTAGTGCAACTTCGTCAAAAATAAGCAGGTAAATGCGTGGTGTTGTCTGACATCAGAACAGGATGTTGCAGTAAACCTCTGTGTGTTCAGTAATTTAGGACACTGAATCTTCTGGCTTGGCTAGATAAATTACTTGAAGGCGATGTCGTTGTCTAATGAAAGGAAATCACGTAAGTCTTGTCAGTTACAGTACAATTTAGCAAAGTCAGAAAGGCTTGATATGTATTCAGACTGCTGTGCAGTCTTAAGAGAAGCCCTGCTTCCAAAAAGTTTCTTACAAGTATCAATATTGATGAAAGAGTAAACTTAAAAAAAAAAAAAAAAAAATTGAGAACAGTGCAGCAGTGGGACACATCACTTTCCAACCTGCCTTGGCAATCCGTAACAATACAGGAAACATTGTGTTCAGGTAATTGTTACAGTTTCTTGGGATAAATCAATTTGCCAAAATTAAGTGCTGGTGACATAAAGGCAATAGGAGCAGTTTATCACACCAGCACTCTTGGTTCATTCTGAAACAAGGTACTAGAGCAAAAAGGTTATTTTCAGTGAATTCCAATGAAGTTGAGAATGACTTAGCGCTCCCTGAGATTTTCTTTTATTACTGAATAAATAAAAAATAAAAAAACCAGCAGTATTTAAGGTAACTAAATTCTCATTGATTAGAATGTCTTATTCTGCTGCTAAATGGACTGTGTTTACACAGAATGGAGACTTCTCTTCTTGTAACTTAGTTACAGCCAGGAAGACCCTGATGGCTTCATTACATTTGAGACAGGGCAGCACTATGCAAAGCATGTCCAGGAAGACAATGAGGGTTTCTTTGTCATGAGAAAATTGTAAATATAGTTTAGAAGATAGGAATCTCTTAGCAAATTTATCTGACTCTCAGTAGCTCTGTAAGAACAGTAATAAATCAAACACAGCTATAAAACATGAGTGTTAGAACACTTCTGAAACACACGTTGGCTTTATATTTTGATCGCTTTTTTTATTGCTATATAATTTTTGAAGTTGATTTTTATTATCTAGTATTAGTATGCCACTGTCAAGATAAGTAAGATTCTTTATCCATTCATGATGGATTAAGATGCTCTCAGTATTTTTGATAGAATGAGCAGATGTTTTGATGCTAAAAGTTCCTGACCACCAAAACCACGAAAAAACTTACTTCTAATGGCATCTGGCAAAAAATTAAACTTTAGCTATATTCAGCAATAGAATAGATGTTTTCCACAGGGCTGACAATCTAGTATCCATATATAAAATTCCTTTATTAATCAAATTGCCTTATTTCTCATTAGATGTTGAACCAGTATTGCCATTATGGTGTTCTAATACAGAGCCTGATTTGCTGAAAAAGGATTTCATCATGTGTCTGCAAAGGAGATCTAAATCAGCAAAGGCCTCGGCATGAGAAAAATAAGTATAACCCACTTGCGTGACATCCATTCTTTGGGATTTTATGACCAATGCTCTAGGAAGTTAGCTGAAGTGATCGAATCATTGCAAATTAATCTGCAGCTTCTAAACACAGGTCTCACATCTCTACATGATTCAACATCCTGTGATCTTGTGAAACAAACAAGTGAGTTAGTCTTGGTCAAACATCAGGGATAACAACTGATTCAATTCTTTTTTTTTCTTTTTCTTTTTTTTTTTTCCCCTTATATCGGAAAGAGAAGAATGAACTTAGCCAGAAAATTTGGGAAAAATAACTCTGTTGTAATATTTATGGCATGTATTGACTTAAAGACAGTAGGTCAACTGAATCCTGCGACAAGGTAAAGTCTTCAAGAGCTGTTTCTTTCCCCTGAAAACATTCATGATAAGATTTGTTGTGTACCCATGGGTCCACAGAATATGCTTTATGTTATTTCCTGAGGAAAATAGTTTCTGCTGTTCCTCTAAACAATAGCCTTGAAGCTTCTTTTGAGAAAATAGTTCAATGTTACGTTCTGACTCATGACATGAGAGGAAGATATCATGCTACTCATGTTTGTTCTGTCCTTTGAGAAGGTAATTTCAAGGCCCTCGCTGAAAGCCTTTGTAAAATGGCAGGTTTCTTTCTCCATCCACAGTTAGCCCCGATCATCAGCTGCTATTGCGTGTATGGCTTGAGAGAAGTTTGGAGGCAGGACACTCAGAATTGACACACAAACTTTCCTGTAGGCGTAATGAACCCATTATTACTGAAAAATGCAAAATACCTTTTCTTTCTAGTTAATATAATGCACTGTGGAATGACATGGAAACCTTCTGTTGGTTATCTTGCTGCTCTTAACACTATCAAATTATAAATGCTTTAATACACCATAATACAGGTGATTTATAGAAACATTTGGCATGAAAACAAATGCCCATCTTAGTTTGAAAATAATGAACTAAAATCAACCAGTAAAATTGATTTTATGCAGACTCTTGCAAAGAAGCCATTCTGATGATGATACTTTGGTTCTTAATGGAGCAACTCTCATCAACACACTAGGTCTCCATCAGAATACTGAGGATTATGCCTTAGCAATGAAGTAAAATGTCAGGATTCAGGATCCTGTTTGTTTATAAACTAAGCCACAAGCATGAAAGCTTGAAGTCAAAGAAAATGTGTGTGTATATATATATGTAGAAAAAAAATCCTAAACAGTTGACAGCACCACAGATGCACAGAATGTAGTTGAAGTGCGTATGCTGTGAAATCTAATGAGCAATCTTGCCGTTGCTGATGAAGCTCTTGTCAAGACTGAACAATTTATTCTTTATCACTGTGGCCATACCAATGACAGTACAACTGTTAAAACCACCAGATTAGTTTTATTTTCCCATAAAAAGTAAAAACAGTAGAAAACATTCTACCCACTCATCCCACATTGATACAGCATATTCGCTGAGCAGCCCTAAAAGTTAGCTGCTGGCACCAAATGGTCTTAAATGCAATCATTAGCAAACTCAGAGCCATGTGGAGAAGGAAAGGTAGAGAGAGATTTCCAGCCTGTGCGGAAAACTCCTAAAGCAAGAGTCATTGGAAGCTGCTTGCATAAAAAGGCTCAAGAGCCGTCCGTATATCCAGAAGCTGCCCCACAGCATTATGCTGTCTCACCACCGTACAGCATAAAACACAATGCACAGCTGGTAGGGACGCAGAGAAAGTGTGTTAAGTTGAAAGATGGAGTAAACATACCTACTTGGCATAGAAGAGAAGCGCGAAAACTTTGTAGGACCTATGTAAAAAATTGAGTAAAATCCATTTTTTCTCTCAACCGTGCAACAGAAGGTGCCATCTGCAGAAATCCAAGAGCCACATAGCATATGGTAATATTTTTTCCTTCTTTTCTTTAAATGGTAGGAAAAGTCAGTTAACATGGCTCCCCTCCTTTACTAGTTTCTCTTTGTCACTTTTTCATGGCAGATTTCTGACAACACAGCTACCCTAAGAGATACAGGTTCCTCATTGTGACTGATGTGCAGAAGACCCTGGTACAAGGAGTTTCTCAGACCTTCTGGGTGCGAGGACCTTCTGTTTGCCACTCTGAGCCCGGGGTGTGCCGTTTCAGTCATAGCCATAGCAAAACTGCATCCCCCAAGGTGCAGTTTGGTTCTGTTCATGACATACTCTGTCTACTGAAGTACAAAATGCAATTTTGCCTGTGGTTTAGAGCTCCACTCAAATTAAGGCCACTTTAGTAATATGTGTAAAAGGTCTGTATAGGGAGATTCGTCATGTGAGGGTTTCCTCCAGCTGAGCAATAGCTGCAATGTAATTCTGGGCTGCACAAGTTGATGTCACATGAGTACCAGCACCTGCAGTTTAAACAGGTCTACACTTCTGTTTCCTTCTTGACTGATGATTTACTTTAGCTTGTCAGTGGAGGCATATACTGTGTTGTACTTCATGCACTGCTAACCAGAGCTTTCTTTGAGGAAGCTAGATTTTTTTCAAAGATTATCTCTATAAGCAATTTCTCCAGTAGCATGATGTGCCATATCCCATTAAAGATTACAAAGCAGAGTAAGCAAGCGTGACAATAGCCTTAAAAAAAAAAAAAAAGTTTAAATTTATCTCTTGATTTGAGGATGTGCAAGTGGAAAAAAAAAAGCCTTCAATAATTACATTGTTGCAAGAAATAGAGCTTAGAAATCATAGAAAAGCCAGTGTCGTAATTGCTTGTAGTACTAACAGTTGATACAGTGAGGAATTTGAATTGCTTAATGAACTGATTTAAAGGCAGATATGTTGTGTCCTTTGACAATGACTGCATATGTTCTACCAGACACCCCATCTGAGACAGCTTTTTAATTCTTCTCTCTTTTCCTCTTTCTTCCACCACTTATACAAAGATGAGGCAATAATATCCCCTCAGTAATGGAAAAACATGAAATGTCTGTGCAAATATATACATTTTCTAAATCTTTAAGCATCTCAGATTTGGGTAGGTGTTTTCAGTCAGGACCCTCACGCTACTGCTTCAGCACAAAACACATCTAAAGACCCTCAGGTGAGATAACAATACTAGCTGATGCCGTCTTTCTCATGTTGGAACCTGGTGTGAAGCTGATGAGTATAACTTCTGTATGACAGAGGTACGGTCCGTCTGGGAAATGCCATAGGTGCAGATCCTTTTCCTCTCCTGTGGTTTGGTTGACTCTTATTCTTCACTGGACTCTGCTTCTCATTCTGGTACTGTATCACTATAATGTACATGACGACCTACCCTCCCAAAACTTTTCCACAGAAGATATGCTACCAGGAAACACTGCCCATGTAATACACTTTCACCTAACTCATCCCCTTCCTTTTTGTCCCTCTCCATATTCCTCTTCCTCCTCCCAAACACTCATTTCCTTTGATACCAGAGAAGAGCAGCAGTGGTTAAGCAGGCAAATAGGCTATTAGCTAAGCTTCTGCCATTCCGAGGAGCTCTATAAACCTCCCAAAAGAAAAACAGTGTGTGAAGGGCTTCTGCTCAAGGACCTTCCTGAACTTTGTCCTCAAAAGAAGGTGGCAGCTGCCACCTTCTACAAGCAAGAGAGCAGGCCTGCTGTGAAAATATCAAGGTTATCAAAGATTAAATGCTTTAAAGTTGGGTTGCTAAATTCTTCTGTGGATTTTCAAGAGACTGTGTGATTTTCAAGAGTGCCGGCAGTGCTTAAATTAAGCATGTTTGTCCAAGCTGAGGCAGGTAGGCTCCAGAGCACCATTTGCAACCCTGCTTTGTGTGCCCGGGCCCCTGCCCCAGCCACGTGTTCAAATGAGAACTAGTGTACGTGGTCTTTTTTTCACCCCCACGGGAGGGAGCAGGTTGTACTCCCATCTCGAAATCCAAGGGACCAGATTGTACAAGACATTACAGGTTGCATCAGCTTCACCAGTGGGATGCAACCTTGAGACCTGCACTGCAGCCATGACCATCAAATGTGAGCAGCTGACTGCAGACTGCTCTCAAGAAGTCAGGGTCCATTTATTCCTGGTTTTGCACAAACATTTAGGCATCTAGTTTTAAGCTGTCAGGGTCTGGAGGCTGGCACTTGGAGGAGTTTAGCTACTGCTCACTTTGTTTTTCTGCAAATCTTCCCCAAAAGAACAAATGGTGTGTTTTAATCAGCTCACAAAGCTGGAAGTACTAGGGCTTGGTGCAGGGCTGGAAGTGTTTAAGGCCAGGTTGGATGGGGCTTTGAGCAACCTGCTCCAGGGAGAGGTGTCCCTGCCCATGGCAGGGGGGTTGGCACTTGATGATCTCTAAGGTCCCTTCCAACTCTAACCATTCTATGATTTGACTTGGGTGATCCGAAATTTGGTTAGTAGCTGGGGGAACAGCAGGGATCGTACCGTTCTTTCTGATGCCCTCTAACGTGCTGTAAAGCCAGGGCTAATGTCCAGCTACTTGAAACAATTAGGCCACTTTTCTTGTGCAGCACCTTGGGATATGCAACTCTAATCAGAGATTCAACAAAGCATACCTGTATTAAACTCTCTAACCTTGCTGAGCGAAAGTAGTACCAGGAGTTAAGTGAAATTTTAAAATATCCCAAGTGAAAAAACGATATGGTTAAAAACCTTATCTGAGATTTTTTTTTTTTTTTTTTGCCTCTGGAATTATGGAAGACAGTTTAAAGGACTAAGCAGAACGTTACTGCTGCGAGGAATGGATGACAGAAAAAGGCAGGCAACCAGAACAGACCTTTATTTTCTGAAAATAGCTGGGTTTGAAGCAGTAGATGTATTAAATAGTTTTCTGCTAACTCAAACAGTAAAACTCAGTCATGAAACCATGTAACAGAAATTTGAAAGGTATTACATTTGTACAAAGATGGAAAGCCTGGGATATCCTAGGTTAGGCTGCAAATGGTTTGAAGAGGCAAACCATATTTTCACTACTTCTTAGTGTCTCCTGATGTCCTTCATGAAAAAACAGGCAGTAACAAAGCTTCAAGGCCAAGAAAAGGACAGTCACTAGAGAACCAAAGCTACTGGTTAGAAAGAGAAGAATTTGCCAAAGAGAAATTTGGCAGTCCATACAACAGCTTACGGACAATATACTTGATTTTATGTGGTTTGAGAGAGGGACCTAGACAGACTTCAATATATGTTCATGGAGCACTGGAGCAGAAACTGCTCTGTTACATTCTTTATGTATGCAATAGGTAGTCATAAAGTTAGTGTTTCGTTGCTAAGAAAAGGTTGGACATTCCTTTTCTAGAAAATTCAAAATGCTGTAAGAAAAAATATCAGAGAGAATGTAAAAAGCAGAGTCCACACACAAAAAACAACCCTCCATACAAAAAGCTATTTGTGTTGTGAAAAGCAAAATAAGCCAAGACAATCCCTTGCATTTAGAACAACAACCATGGTTCTTACAAATTCCATGGTTTGGCAGGATTTTAATTTTGGCAGTGTACTCAACATAAACAAAAACGTGAGTCTCTGGGACACAGTGGACAGTGCTGCAGTGGAAGATTAGTGGGCTATCAGATTGATGTGTACTTTTTTTTAGTTAAAGGCAGGCTCACAGGCCTGCAAAATGAGGGATTTGAAAACAACAATAGACAATGAAAGCAAAAAAAAAAAAGAAATGTTTATAGCAGTGAGCATACCCTTTTTAACAGAATGTGGGGCATATAACAAAGCAAGAGAGAGGTGTATTTTGTAGTATCAGGAAAAACTATCTAATGATCTGAAGATATTCGGGCATTGGTCCTACAAGCAATATCCTCTTCTGGGAGCAAGAAGCAAAGAACTGAGGCAGAATAGGAAGTTGTTTCAAAGGGATGCCATTCTTCTCACCAAAGACGTATGTTTTACATGTCTCATTAGAAAAGGTCTTCTCTTAAGGCGGAGGCTCCAGGAGGAGTTGGGTACACCCGCAGCTCTGTGAGCTGTGGAACAGGCCTGCAAACAGAAGGGATGCTCTCAGAGCCTTGCCAAGTGCCTGTGGCAGGCTTTGGGGCAGTCGCTGTCAGCCTCCCGCTGCACGTGAAGCCTCAGATGCTATTTTCAAGTACATTCACATCCTCCCCACTCGTTTGTTTATCATAAGCCAGGAGTGCAAAAGTGCTTGTGAATAGCACTCTGCCATCTCGCCCACATGGGGCCCTCCCTTCTCTTGGCAAGGACCTCACCAGTGTTGCCTCCTTTCCTCTAGCTGCTATATCGCCATTGCCTCCTGCTTTAGTGCAGCTCCCCACGTGGGCCCTGAAGGCAAGCACCAAGCTCAAACAACCCTTGTAGTTGTCACAGGTGCCAACACTCATGGGGCTTCAACGGAGACTCCTGGCAACTTCTGAAGTGTCCAGGGTGGCCTATTTTGGTCCCAACAAGCAAAAGCACAAACACTCCACATTGCACTGTAGCTAAAGTTCTTCAATACGCTTTGCCTTAACAAAAAGGTCAAAGTCATTGTTGATTTCTCTTTATTCATAAACAAGGAGTGAGAGCAAGACTGCCTGTATTGCTGAACTAAGTGGTTTTCTGCCCAAATTACTAGCCTGAATCAGCAGCCTGACTGTGCAAAGCTGTCTAATGGGCAGAGGGTTAGAAACCACAATAAAGAGGTTCCAGCACTGAGGTAGCAAGTGACAATTCAGTTTGTTTGCACCTCTTTAAGGCAAACAGAAGAGTAGCCTTTGCAACAGTGTGGTTAACATTGGAGATTGGTGGCATGCGTGTCGCACACACTATAAAAGCCTGAGTGTCCATGCATTGAAATAAAGCAGATGTCATTGACCATAATCCACAGGAGTAAGAGAGGGTCATATATTTTTGTCTGAGAGGTGAGCCCTTGTTGAAACCAACTGCAAAGCGTGTTTGGTATTGTGTTGGGCAAGAGAAGCCTGACACAACCAATACCTGTCCATGACCAGGAATAAAAGTTACGCTTTACAACAAGCGTATTTGAACACAAAGGTGGATGGCTGCTGGCATACCTGTTTTTTCCACAGGTTATGAAATTAATCTTACCAACAGCATACACTACAAATACTCCTGGATGCTTTTCTTCTTTGGTGACTTTTCTTGCTGTCTAGTTAGCAAAGAGATAAAGGTTCAGTGCTTTCTTGTTCAGTAATTTATTTAGTCTTTTCAAAACAACTTGAGAATTAACACTGAATTTGCTGGGAAGAGAATTTGGAGCAGTTTGAAGTGTTCATCGAGCCACAAACTGGGGACAAATCGCTAGATACATCCGGGAAGTGGGATACCCATGTTGTAGTTGTGAACGCTTAAGTGTTTAATTCAAAGTGAACAGTGTTAATAGTGAGAAGAGAGTTACATTGCAATCTTCTCTAAGTAGATAGTTAAAACATTATCTTAAAAAAAAAAAAAAAAAGACTCCTTCTGTTGAGAGATTCAAAGGTACTGCATCTCATATTTTTTGGCAAACTTGTTTTTTACACATGTGGTAAGGTTCATGGTAGTTCACTTCCTTTGCTTTATTTTTGGTTAAAGATGCCTGAAACAAGGAGAATATATTTTGGTTTGGACTGAACATTTTTTTAATTTATTATTGCTTTTAATTAAAAAAACTTGGTTTGGATCAGACAAAAGGAAGTACTTTTGTTCTGCATGCTGAAACAGCTGGAGGAAATTGTTCATACAGCCCTAATGCCAGCCCACTGGGGGGGAATAAAGAGAGAAGAACAAGATTTATTCATGTTCAATGGTCTAAATCCTTTGTGACTGTAAGATCCTTAGCTAGTGGTGACTTGGCATAATCCGTGGCATCAAATACAATTTAGGAGCCGGGCCTCTTCTGACGGCCTGCCATTTGTGTAGCAAAAATTCATTAAAGCAGGGACAGAGATTATAGAGACAAATCACACTAGTACTTACATTTGGATTTTATTTACTGTCCTAAGTGCTTCCCCACATCCCATGCTGTGTGATCCAGCTTGTATCCAGAAGAGGCAAAGCCATGCATAAGAGATCGCATGGAAAAAGCTGGGCTCTTGAGCCCTGAGACAGCTTTCCATGGATGGGAGCATGCTGCTGCTGGATCCCAATTAGCTCATCTGCATGGTGCAGTATTGGGCTCACTGAACTTGTCCTGCCCCGGCTGCAGCTCAGGGCTCCCCACGTCCTGATCTGATGCAGATACCCAAACACTCACAGGAAGTCAGCAGCCCAAAGGAATGCTTTCTGCAGACCAGATCTGTACATTTAACGGATCTGTTAACATTAAACAAAGGCTTGGCTCAGTCTTTGTGCTGTGAACTATTTCCCAACAGTCATTTTAGACTTTTTTTTTTTTTTTTTTTTTTAAGAAGAGAAGCGTTACCAAAAGGGTTATCTGAGGAGAGTCTTTCTCAGAGAAGCACAGTGCTGTGGATGTGATCTGAAAATACATCTTTGGCCCCGACACTGAGGATGGAAGCATTTGGCTCTTTAGACAAGTCTTTCTCACTTCTGTCTCTCAAAGGTACCTGGAAATTATTTTAAACGTTTAGTAGTGCAAGTTGCAGAGAGGCTGATCATGCTTACACTGTCAGGCAGTTAATGTTTAAAAATCACTTATTTTCTGTTTTTATTGCTGTACCTCAGAAGAAATATATTCTGTTTTATCTAAACAGAAATAGATCTGACTACTTGCAAAATCTGCCTGTAATGTAGTTGAAGGGTTTGTTACTTTCCTTTTTTCATTTTCAAATGAAGTGAAAAAGAATTAATTGCTCAGCTGCTACTCTGACATCAAGGAAAACTAACCCATAGAAATTGTTCTGACATAGCTTAGATATGGGCTGGATGCCAGTGAGGGAACATAGGGAAGCTAAAAACAATATAATTTTGCTTTATGCAGTTTTCTTATTGCTGCACTACTGCAGTGCAGCTTGCCAGTTAGGGCCCGAGTGCCTCAAACTTGTTTTTCTTGCTCCTAAAGCTGTGAGCAGTTTTGGTGCATCTTAGACAAGGGACAGTGAAACTTGGTACTCACCATCTTAAGAGACTTCAGCGTGCTTAATGTGTCATGAACCGGGAAAATGAATCAAGAAAAAATTAGGTACTCAAATCTCACAGGTTGTCTCAGTACAGCCAAAACTTTCAACAAATCCATGATAGCTTTTAAAAGAATACAAAACCAGAGCATGACCAGGTCAAGGAGAATGGTAGGACAGCAGGTTCATTTAGACTACAAGTTTCAGTAGCAAAATGTGGTTTAAGCCAGAGAGGAATCAAGTTGCTTTAAACATTTGAGATGAGAAAAAAATAACATGATTGTCACTGCCTACCTTGAAGAGAACCGTTCTTAAGCATAGCACTTGTCTACTCTTGGAGAAAGCTTGGAAGACCAGGCCAGTGGCCTGACTACCATAATTTATCTGTGTTAATTCTGCAGAATGTAATGAGAAAGGCTGCAGGAGTGACTTGCTCTCACTTGTAGGGGGTAGAAATCCAATACTCAAACACAGAATTGCTTCTTTAGTGTCCTGGTATGTGAAAAAATTGGATCTCTAAATGCAGCTGAGAGAATGACTTCTCCCTGCAGCTCTATTCCAAGGCCCATGCTTTAAGTCTATTCCTCCCTTCAAAGATATGCCTACTGGCAAACTCGGGGCTATTTTTACAGAGCAATCACTGAAGATGCTGAAAAAAAAATAGAGGCAGAGAAATCTTCTCTTTAGACATAACCAATCAAAAAATGCCCTCTGTATCATGTCTGTGGGCTGACTCTGGTGCCCACAGTCTT
>VXBW01007739.1:2097977-2223778 GCA_013400375.1 Thinocorus orbignyianus | reverse complement strand
TTTTTTTTTGTGTGTGTGCGTGTTGGGGGGGGGCAGGGCAGTTTAAAAGGAAGTAAAACTCTAGTGCTTTACTACAGCTCTTCTAGTACAAGGGCAGAGGAACCTGTGTTCTGGAGCACTTTTTGGCTGCAGCTGGTGCGAGAGAAAGGCAAAAGTAAGCTGCTAGATCCATTTCAGAAGTTATCGTGGGGAAATACGGCGGTCCCAGTCATAAGCCATCTTCTATTTCATTAAAGAGGCTAGCCTCAAATTTTACTGCAATGCACTGCAGGTAGCCGGGCCTCTAGCATGGGGAATGTGAACAACAGGATCAGTTTTGTTTTCAAAGAAAAGGAAGATCAAGAAAACAAAATGAAGATTTCTTAAGTTTCACATGACTGTAGTCATACCTTGCTGTGTGTCGCCAGAGTCAATTAAATGCTGCAGGTTTTTTGGAAGCACTCCCGATTCTCAGGCATTCTCTCTTTGGGGTTTTAACTGTGGTTTAACTGTCGTAGCTTTATCTAGAGCTAAGCAGCTTGCACCAATTTCAGGTTGCTGCTGCTTATTAAAAATTGAACTATACCTTTCCTCTGTTCTGAAGGGATATAAGTGAGGTTCTGAGCGGCTCTGAAATTGAGTTTGTAAGTAGGAAATGCATGTGGTATTTACTAGACTACACGAGCAAGACTTGCTTTGGGGGCTGCTTTTGCAAAGCTAGAATGACTTTAACTGAGAACGCTGCTAGTTTTCCACCATTTTGTCCACAGGAAAAATTGGACTGAAAAAGAAGTAGCCTCATTTGCACTGATTTTGTTCCTAGAAATTAAATTAACTACTTGCTGGTAAGCGTCAACTCAGGCAAGTACAGTTCAGGCAGCCACAGACAATTCTGCTGCTTATTAAGCTAATCAAAATCATGTCACCTGCTCCCCCACCTTACGATTTGCCTGTTGCCTTCTCACAAAACAAAATTAAGCTCTTCAAAGACTGTTTTTTAAACTGTTTTTGCTCATAGCAAAATCAAAACCTCATAGGAGTCTCCGGGCACTACCACAGTGCAAGCAATCGTTTTTAAAAAATACATTTCTTCATCACTGGGCTTTTTACTACTGTCCTTGCTATCCTGATGTAGCAGTAATAATGAGCAAAATGTATAGAAAAAAGTTTTTCAGGATAGAAAGTCAAGACCAATGGCCTAATTTATAGTAACCGGCTAAAATGCGAGCTTTTCAATTTAAATAATCATCTCCTTATTGCCAGCAAGGCAAAAATACATTTTCATGTTTTAGGTGTGGATATTTTTAAGTCAGCTAAGTTGCCTCAAAACACCATTGTTTGCTTAAACTAATGAGCTGGCTTCATGCTGAAGCACATGAAAAGTATTCGTAAGTTTTGTTTTACAAGGTTCAAATGTACATGTCGTAATCTCTACCAAAAAGACAGTAACAAATAGTTTAGAGAAGATAATGTCTTGATTTAATTGAAATTATTGCCAAGTGAATGTGTATCTAGCAGTTAGAGATGGAGCTGTTTGCTTTCTAGAGGCTGATAATATAACTGGTAATATATGAGATTGATGATATGTTCTTCAGTTAATACCAGCTGATGACAACATAGCAAATTTGGGATGCATGGGAGGTATGAGGAGAAGTATAATTAATGCAGATGCTCTGTTGCTGCTTTGCTTTTTTATTATTTTTGTTAGATTATTTATGTTGAATTCCTTCCTCTGGTGAGATTCTATTCAATGCTTTTAACACATGTGGTGAGAGCAAGAATGTCTACGTTATACAGTCAAATTGATAAGAACCAAGATGAGCAACAACATAGAAAACAGTGGTAATTTCCTGCATTAAATTCACTGCATTTTAAGATAGGTGTTTGCTAAGGCTATGTGAAAACATTTATGGCCGTTGCTCCGGTGCTTGTGGGACAGACCCTAAATTCGTAGTAGAAGTCTCTTTAATTTATTTAAGGCTTTCTAATATGTTATAATGACTATTTCCCTCTTCAAGATAAATACAAAGAGACTGCAGTCCTCTGTGTAGTTTAGGCTTTTCCTACTCTTTTGGCTCTTTATTTGATTTTTACTGCAGCAGTTTTTGTGGTGTATCACCAGGAGTAAAAATGAACCTTCTCATCATTGCATTACCATTATCACCCCCAGATTTTTCAACAGCTTTTTAGAAAGAAATTTATGGCCTGCTTTATATGCGCAATTAATAGTAACACATTCTTCTATGTGTTTATAGTCAAAGGCAAGGAATAAAATTCAACAGGATTTTTTTCTTCTGTACACTTTTCCTACATGCATACCTAAAATTAATTTTGCAGCTAAACTAAGTTTTCAGTTTCAAGTCTTTTATTTCACATCTTCATTATGAATGTAAAGAGTTACTGAAATCTCACTGAATGCATAAAATACCAAAATCCAATTCCCTTTCTAATCACTGAGATTTCCTTCATCTGACTCCTCATTTTTCGTCTCTAAGGAGACAAGCATTGCCATGAAAATAGTCTCTTGGTTTCCTGATCGTTCACTTGTTCCCACTACTGATCCTTCTTTCACCCCATGTCTTATATTTACCATCTTAGCCCTCTGCTAGTGACTTCGATGGTGACGTTACAGAGGACTCTCATTGGAGATGCAGGAGATGAGGCAGCAGGAGGAAGAGGTGGACTGTCCTCAAAGAAGCTGATTTTAGTCCCAATGAAATAGAAGGAAGGAAAGCACAGAACATATTGGGGGGAAGTTGAACTGCTCCTACATAAAAAGATATTTTAAGCTCATGTCAGCTGTTAGAAATCCATATACAGAAAACTGTTTTAGGGACTGCTTCCATTACACTAGCACTATGCAAAATGGATCTTAAAAATATTAACAATAACTTTTTCCCCATGAACCTAAGAATTCTGCTTTCAGGCTTCCTGGCCTGAAATCCCCTTTCATGTCAGTTGGCTCTGATCCTTGTTTCTATTTTTCTGCCTCATCTTCTCTCCCTACATCTGTCTGCTTCCAAAAAAGTTCCCCTGCTACATGTGCTGCAGAAACCACTTTTCTGTATCTTTTGAAAATGTCCCCCTTGCAGGCTGAATGTCTCTAGAGGCTGAGTTTGGTACTCCACTGTACTGTTCTCTTTTGTGATAGCTAACATAACGATACGCTTCTGAATATGAGAAGCTGAAAGATGTGAAGGAAAATGATACCTATGAACAAGCAAAGAGGGTAATAATCTGCATGCAACTTTGACTTTAACACCATAGGGTAGAAATTTCAAGAACAAGGAGCTAACATCTGCAGATGCAAAATGCATCTGCACTTGTAAATAGTTGCCTGAATCAAACCAATCCTCTGCTGAAATCCCTGTTTATACCATTTCTTCCTGGTGGACTGAACATTACTTTTAAACAGACATCATAATATATGGGGTAGAACCTGGTTGGTTTCCTGTACTAATATTTCATTAAGCAATAACTTTCAAAACAGACATCTTTTGACAAACTTCAGAAAGTCAAAGATCCTTTGTTAACCAGGATATATGGCCTGTTCAACCTGTGTACATTGTAAGCCTCATACTTTTGCTCTTTTGTTAACCACTGGTACCCATTCATCTGCAGAGCTTCTGGTAAAACACCATGATGATAAAGTGGTAGTGGAAGGAATCTGTTTATCTTCATTGAACACTATCAAGTCATGATGAAAAAGAAATAAAGGAAAGATGAAAGGAAGAGTGAATGTCCATGTACAAGCCACGCTGACCATTATGAGAATTATTTTTTTTTCATCCATTTTAAGTTGGAGGAGGAGGAAGGGTGAAGTAATTACAAATTGCAACCTATTTGATATTGGTGTGTCATGAACCTGTTGGCCCAAGTGCCAATATTTTTTAAATGTTTAGGACAGCAGATGATTGCATGTGTAACCATAAGAAATCTGGGTGATTAGAAGCAGGTATTTAACACCAAAAATAATTGAATGTCTGTTTTTCTTCTCTGCAGCAGGGGCTAGGGGCAAGTAGAATATTTCCCTCCCCTGCTGCAGGTAGTAGTATCACCAGTGCTTCTACTGCAACTAGAGCTGCTCTTCCTTTGTGTCGCTACAGCAAGAAAACAGCACACTTTGGTGAGCATTCACAGGTTTCTCTGATCACCTGTAAAATGAAATAGAGGACCTATTTAGCAGACCTGATCTACTAAAGGGTAATTTTCACCAAACTTCACTCTAAATAAATAAATAAATAAATAAATAAATCTTTGCACTCCACTTCCATAGCTTTTATTGAAAGGATATGTTTTAAGAAGGGCTGTCTTTTATCCAGTTGACAGTTTTATTTCTGTTGATAGTGCTTCTAATACTTAGTATTTTATCATATCCTTTGTGTTAAGGCACTTAAGGATTAAATTAAATGAGCTGCATGGCACTGTTATGTAATAGGATACAAAAGGGCTAGACACATCTGGAACGGGAGAAGGCACTGTGCAACCACATCTGGAGCATTCCTAAGTACCCAATTGCATACCCAAGTACCTGTATTCCCAAGGAAAGGAAGGGAGTATTGCCTGTTCGAACATAGCCCTTACTTTGAAATTCATACCTGTTATGCCTGCCTAGGTATGGAAGCTTTGTCATGAATCAGTGAAATAAATATGAGATCGTGTGGAGAGAGGTCTTTTATCTCTGAACTCTGTCCAAATAGTTGGCCAGGTCTTCATGTGAAATGACTATGTACTGCCCCAGTTAAGTCAGTCAATTCATGTCTGTTTTCAAATTGTGAAACTCCAGTTGACTTTCCTTTGAAGTTGGTTTGATTTTTTTGAGCAGGAATCGGAAATTGATAACATGCTTCTCTGCTTGCACACTGGCTGATAACACACAAAACTAGTAACCAAGCATGTAATATCTGAGATGTTTATCTCCCTTTACAGCAAAGACTTCAAAACTAGAGAAGGAGACCAGTTGTTTAAATAGGTTGGTTTTATCAGTGCACTGCTGAAAGCAGCTGAACAGGGAACTAAGGCTTTTTATCCGTACTAGAATAGAGGTAGCTTCCTTAAAGGAGGATGATGAGAAGAAATACAGGTGAAACAATCCTGAATAATACCAGGACAAGGTCCCTTCCAACCCAAACACCCTATGATTCTATACGGCTAACACCTGTTATTAGCAGAAGATATTTCTGTCCTACAAGTCATCACGAAAGGCGTAAATTCTCAGAGCAGGTTGAAGTGATTCTGCCCTGATAACAGATTGACAGCCACCCAGGGTAGACAGGGAGTAACTGTGATTGACGTGACTGGAAGCAGTAACTGTGAGTGACATAAATGTGTATGATCTTACGGGATTGCAATGTGGGTGGGTTAACAGACATGGAGAAGTGGAAAGCAGTTGCTTGATGATGCACAGGATGAAAGTTTGAACACAAAGCTCTTTGGAAAGTGCCCTAAAATTCATTCTTCTCTTGTCTTTATTTATCTTTCTTCAAGACAATTATAACAACAATAAGAAAAGTAGACAAAAAAAGAATAGCCCACATCCACGTTTGCTCTTTTTTTCTCACAACAAAGAAAGAGTGTATGAGAGAAGTCCAATTCCTTTTTCGCTTCTCAGAGCTGGCACAACTTTAAAGTCTTGGTAGTTTAATCCATGTAAGCATCCAAATGTGCGGATGAAGTTTGTTTTCACCCCTCCTTAGACTTGTAAAACTAGATCAGAATTACTGGGGGGCACGGGGCAGGATTCTTTTTGACATTTCTGGGGTTTGTTTCACATTGAGAAGAAAATAGAGACCTTTGAAATGAAAAACGACTGGAAAAACTGACAGACAGTTCTCAAGTCCCTAAAACTATTTGTTTAGGTTCAATTCCAAATTAAGACAATGACTTGCTATTTTGTTTTGTTTCTAAATGAGAATCAGACTCCACTTGATAGACACACTATTCCAATAGCCATGCCTGATCATGTTAGGATCAGCTGGACAAAAAAAACCTGAAGGAGACTGAAACTTTTATGAAAGGCTAAATAAGGTAAATTAACAATGTTTTGGGTCTAAATAGCACTGCATTTTAAGGTCTGTCTTACAGCCGGACAGTTGTTGTTAAACCAATCAAAACAACTGATGTAATAACAAAGCAATGGATAGCAGACATCTTTAATCGATATTTTGCCCAATGGCTAAATTTTTTATTTGCAGTATTTTTGTAGCTGCTTAACTTTCTAGATCTTAAATCCAAACTTCTCACTCTTCCCTCTGACCTGATGAATTCTTAGAAGCCAGCAAAAGGATTCTTAGAACTTTTTAAGTATGCAGAAGCTGCAACGCAAGCTACAAAAATAACCAATGAAGATCAATGGCAATGCTATCTCCCATGTTCAGAAGGACATCTTCCTGCAATTTCAGTTCTCCTTTCCAAGATCTTGTCAAGGAGTGAAATGGTTGTCAAGAGCTGTGGAGTACACTGTCGTCCATTAAGTAGCATTGCCTTCATTTAGACAGATGCATTTGGCAGCAATTGAACTCTTTTGAGTTCAATACTGTAGTTTGTTTTGCTTAAACTTTTCAAAGTCTCTTTTTGGAGCTGCCTGGTTGATGTTTGCATTTCTCTCTTGTTCCACATCTTTCCTTGCATTGTTTCTGCTCTCCTGCCTGAAGCCTTCGTATTTGCCCACTATGGCTCCTCTTATCCTCTTCAGGCTTAAGACGGCAAAGTCCAAGCTCATGTTTCTGCACATATCTGTGTTCCCTCTTAATCTAGGTGGCACACACATTTCTGTTCCAAGATGTCTGCTACCACTAAAGTAACTACAAGCCTCTAAATGCTATTTCAGCACACGAAAAAATAACCTTCTCTTCTGGTCAAATATTCCATTTCAGTGTGGAGGCCATCATCAGTTAGAGTTACTAAGGAGATAAATTAGAATTTACACAATACACAAACGTGAATGAGAGTGCTAGATTCACATGAGAAAAAATTGAGCCCTGGCCTTGATCAACAGAAAGATTCCCAAGCCATTTACTTTTTGAAGTCTCCAGCAAGAAAGCAAAGACATTTTCAAAAGATTAAGAAACAACACTGATCTGCTTCAAAATTCAGCACCTGCATGGGTGATGTTGGAAATCTGGCACTGTGTGGATGAAATGCATTGCTTCAAAACTTAATGTTTAAGATGAACAATTTGTGTTGCATATGCATTTTTTTTTCCCCCTTTCTTTCTCTCTCAACTTGTTTTCTGAGACCTACATTATGTGGGGTGAAGTGGGGGTTTCTATGATAAATCAGTTTGTATCTCCAAGATATTTTAAAAAGTGTACTTCAGGGCTTAGTTTTGGTAGTTTAGGCAACATTATGATTTTGCTCATTCATGCTTACATTGCTTGTATTGTTTTTTCAGTAAAATGTACTTTGGACTTCTTCTCATGCACTAAGCATCAAGAAAAATTTAAATCTGGTTACAGAAGTAAGAACAGATAATTAGGCATCCTACCTGGTGAACATATTTAGAGCTACAGTGTCGTGTAAACTATTTGTCTAAAACATTCTCTGTGTTATTTCTTCTTGTAATAATCTCTTCTCTTGAAACTTTTCCCACCGTGATTTCTTTTTATTCTGTCTCTTCCTTTGTTCATAATTTTTAGTCAAATCATAAATTACTTGGAACATCAGTCTCCAGTGGCCTACGTTACAATACAAAAATGTACACCTACTGTCAAAGAGGATCATTCGCCCTCAGATTCCTGATTCCTGACAAGAATGCGGAAACTGAGGAGGATGAGGTTTCCACCTTGTCTTCTAGACCCTGCAGTCCTAAATGCACCTTCAGAATCACTTAGTTGGATCCACGTTTAACTGATCCACCTGATTCAGATTCAGTGCTCACCTATCCCCTTCCTGCCAAAACACAGGAAATCTCCATTTACTCTATAGCAACAAAGGCTATGTAGGAAGATGACTCACAAGAAATCAATCCATCTTACTGCAAAATTACCACATTACTACCTTTCACTGAATCTGCTAGAATTGTCACAATCCTCCTTTCAGATCCTAAGCATCTTCATAAGCATTCTTTGCCATTCTGCGATGGGTTCTAAATTAGTTATTAGCACTTGTAGAAGACATCTTACAGTTGTATTGTATAGATCTATGAAAATACCAGTTCAGTGTTGCTCAGAGGTGAAAAAGGCAAAGGGAATGTTGAGTTACTGAGAAAGGAATAGATTAAGCTAAAAAGCATCATTGTACTACCCTATAAATTCCTGGTACGTTTTCAACCTTGAGTTTTGCAAAGAACTAGAAAGATTACAGAGAAGGAGAGCAGGTGTGATTTAAGATATAGCGTGGTTTATATAGGAGGAAGTGCTAACTGGTTTCATTAGCTTAGGGAAAAAAAAAAGAGAAGCAGGAGATACTATGCAGATCTGTAAAAGATACGTGGAGCAGAGAAAGGGAATATGGGATGGTTACTTGTTATTTCTCGCAACACAAGAATTAAAGGGCACCCAGTGAATTTATAAGCTATAATAAATTAGCTTTAATACAAACTGAAAGCAACAGCTTTCACCACAGCATATAATTGTGAAAGTCAGCTCCACAGGGTTTCAAGGAGGCCACAAGCAGAAAGAGGTTCAAAAGCAGCCCAAGGAAATTCAGAGGACAAATACCTTTGTGGCTACTGAACATGGTGCTCTACATACGCCCTCTATGCTAGTTCCTTCAAGTTATTACATGACTTGAAGCTAGAAGGTTGTTCCAGGAAAAGATCACCCTGATTTTTTCCTGCTTCTTGTAGTCCTTCCCAAGATGGTACTTACATTCCCCTTTCAGTGAATAGAGGATACTGAACTGGAGAAACTTTTGGTCTGATTTTGTACAATTATTTTTACATTTTCTGAATTATGTCATTTTGACAGTAAACTCAGACACTTTTTCCTATACTAAAGTGTAGTGGGTGATTTATCTCATGGAGATTTGGACTGTCTTCCTTGGCACCATTTGATCTCACCAGATCAGACACACTGGTCTTGATCAAGGTGAGGAGCTGCCGGTCCCAGGAAGTCTTGTCCATGTGAACTTTTGAAAGGTAGTTAGATTTCTTAAAAAAAAAAAAAACATGGAAAGGAAAGTAACACCAAGTAATCTGAGAGAGGTCTTTCTAACTGAACTTTATTAATGATAGTTTTCTGCTATGGTTATTTGCATACCTTTATTGAGCAAAGCGGAGCTATTTTCATTGCTCTGGTTTTGTCTTATAAAAATCCAAAGTATAGAATTGTTCACTCATGCTTGTCAGGGATGAAATATTGGTGTGATGTAATTTAACTGTAGGGAAGGTGGCTTAATTAGCAGTTACGGTTTGTCTTTAATAGCCAGGTTTAGGATATGTATTTTTGTTTTGTAGTAACTTTGAATTTTTCTTTTACATCTTTTCTTTTCCACTGTAGCAGTAATTACTCGTGTATTCCCTCAGCGGTCATATGACCATGCAGCTCCACAGAGGGAGCTAAAAAAAGTCTGTGTATTTGGGGCAGGACTCGTCAAACTAAATGGGAGTCTGTTTTTCTAAAGGCTAATTTATGCCAACGGGGAGATCCTCATACAGTGTGAAGTAGCACTGTGCTGCTGATCACAACTGAGCTGCTTCATTTGGTGGGGGTTAAAAATCTGGTCCCATATGTGCAAGATTCTCTCCGTATGCTGATTCGATTATCACCACTGAGCCCAGGGAAGGTTTTGCTTGTCTCCTCCTCTCTTCTTTTCATGGCCTAGCAACCCTACAAATGCACTGTTTATGCCCTTGCTGTTTTTTGAAGGTTATCCGTGCTCACATGGCAAGCTGTGTTTGCAGCTGGCTGTTGCTGCTTGTGGGAACCCTGATGCCATGGGTTCGGTGGCAGCGAAATCACAGCAATGTTGGCTTTGCTGCAGCCTTCCTGCCTGCATCAAGGCCCCAGCAGTCACCTGGTTTATCCAGCTCAGCCCACGTTGCTATCTCACTTGCTGCTGGGAGCACCCCCAAAACTGGGTTTGCCTCCACATACCAAGAGCATGCTTTCCTCTCTGCAGCATGGCATATTGAGGAGGTAGGAGTTATTCTGAGTTGTGTTTCCCTGCCAGTAGTGGCTCATTGTGCTATACCGAACTGGTTTATTTCCTACATAAGGCAGTAGAACAAACCTGTCCTCATGCTGCTGCTCCTGCTCGGTTTATCACTTTAAATGACATGGTCTGTTTAACTAGCATCCCTTCTGTATTGTAGGTTAGCTGTGGGTCAGCTTTACATCTTCAGCTGTAAAGGTAGGCCAGCTGGCTGCTGTTCAGTACGTTCCTTAACACTAGAAGCGCAGGTGCTCACATGCAACTTCATGGTACATTGCATTTGTGTACCTAGTAAGAAAGCTTATTTTGCTAAAGCAGAGTGGTTCAGCAGCTCTTGTGAAAGCAGCAGTCCTTCCAGAATGGGAGCAAAAAACTTTTCAGTCTAGGTGGTTTAAACCTGTAATGAGAACATTTTCTGCTCTTTCACTTGAAGGTTTTCTTTCCATTTTTTTGGTAAGGAGAAACTGTTCTCAGCCCTATCAGTGAAATTAAGTATTACAGGGTATAATGTTTGGTGCCTATAAAAAGAAGTGAGCCCTTCAGCTTTTCTTCTACTGTGTTCAGGGTCTGTGTACTCTGATGCTAAACCTTAGATTTCTTCATTCCTGCATCCTAGAGAGCCCATCAGAGTTGTGGAGTCTAGATATGAAAGAGATTCTCACAAACTCCCAAGGGGCTAGTTGGGTTCAGTTTCATTGCTTGAAGGACCTGCTCTTTCCTTTATCATACACACATGCTACATTGCTCAAAAAAGGCAGCAAACTGGTTTACATATCCATGCTTGCAGACTCTAATCTTAGATGTGACACTTAATATGCTCTGAATTTATTTTAGCCCAGCTTCCTAAGAAATTGAGACTTAGACAATCCATATGAGAAAGAAGAATCCCCAAAAGGTTTCCCAAAAAAAGACAGCAAAACCAATCCATGGGTACATGAATCAGAAAATTTATTTTCAGAAAAGTTTAAGCATAGAAGGTGGGCGATGTGGAGCTTTCTCTCTCAATGGCTGGAGGCACCAGCCAGCTGCTTATGGGATGATGACAGGGTAGAAACAGGGCTATATACATTTCCATAGCCCTTAGGTATATGTCCTTTTAAGAAGTTATGACCCTCCAGCTTGAGGGTAGAGGACAGGAGTATACCATGAGATCATTGTGTCCCTGATCAAGGCTGAGGCTATAATAGACGTGAGAACCAACAAACGAAAGTAGCCACCTGCCACCACCACAGGCAGCCCCAGCCTCCCAGCCCAGGAATCTCTGAGCCTATCATCTGGACCCACCACACCCCCAACCTCAAAATAATTGGGGCCACCACCATGCAGCTGTAACTTTCCACTATGACATAGCCACCACAGCACTCAGAATCTTGCCAGGAGCTCATGTGGTACCCAGCCCTCAGCCAACTGGAAAGAACAAGCGTGGAGCTACTTTTGCCCATGGTTGTGCGGACCTTCCAGCTGCTCCATAAACCACGATGGAGTGTGAGTAAGGGCTATCTTATCTGTCGTATAGAACATTGACAGCTCTCTGGCTTAATGGTCAAGGAGACAGAAGGAGCATGCCATGGTCTGGTTGTGTGCCTGTGCAGGACTGAGGCTGTAATAGACAGAAGAATCAAGAAACGGAATAGCTACTCATCACAGGAGGCAACCCTGACTCTTGACCCAAAGCCTTCCTAGCCTCCCACTGAGTCTGTCCACTCCATCTCTCTCTGATTGCCAAGAGACACCTGTCCTGAGCCCACCACATATCACTAACACCACAGTCACTTGGGCCACAAGCTCATGTGGGACCCAGCCCTTGGCCAGCCAAGCAGAAAGGGTGCAGAGCTTCCTTTGCACAGAGCTGTGGGGACCCTCCAGCTCCTCATGAGACCTTGACAGAGGATACATAGGGGCTATTGTGTCTGTCCTGTAAATCTTTGACAGTTCTTCAGCTTAGTGAGGGAGAGCACAGCAATGTGCCCTGGTTTGGTCACACGCCTTTATGGCGTCGGGAGTAGCAAGAAAAGCAAGCTGTGTCAATGACTCCTCTGCTCCACGGCCACTACCAACATTGTCTGCTGTGAAGCAGCCGTGACTTCACCAGGGCTAGGACTTCACCAGGACTAGTTCCCAGAGTTAGTGCTGAATCACCATGACATGGCTATTATCTTCCACCATTCAAGCACAAAGAAACTATTAAATAAATTATTATTATTAATAATAATAATAAAATAGATCCTACTGGGAAGGGCAATAAATTAGCTATAGCAACTATTTAAAGAACAGCAGCTCAGCAAAAGTTAAAAGAGAGTTAAAAGCAGCAGATCCTAGCTACTGCCTAATTTTAAAGATTTGTGCAATACTCACTGCTAAGATTTGTGGGTTGGAAGGGTAAATTTTGGAAGGAAAATGCTTGTCAAGTTGACTGAAGGTAATGCTTTACACCTTTGGAACTGAAGACATGTCCAATGCCAAACCCTCTATCCAGGAGTAGCAGACAGTGCTGAGACCATTTCACCATGAGCTGCAAGACTTGCATCTTTGTTTCCCTGAAATGAACCAAAGAATTTGTAAGGGATAGTCCTGTGCTGCACACTTCTGTTGGAAACAGGAATAAAATATGTGGATTAGCTTCTACTGCTTGGCTCACTGCAGGCTATTCCATTCCCTTTAACCGAGAACATCAGAGGCAGTGAGTACGAACTGAAACACAGGAGGCTCCATCTGAACACCAGAAAACACTTCTTTCTGTGAGGGTGACTGAGCACTGCCCAGAGAGGTTGTGAAGTGTGCCACCTTGGAGATATTCAAAAGCCATCTAGACATGATCCTGGACAATCAGCTGCAGTTGGCCCTGCTTGAGCATAGGTTCGGACCAGATGGTCTCCAAAGGCCCCTTCCAATCTCACCCCTTTTTTGATTCTGTGTCAGACAGCCATATAATGATAAAGCTGGTATTTAGTTTGCCAGCATTGTTTTTTTATAGTTTGTTGCTGACAGCATTTCATGCATGCTTTGAGCCCTACCGGGAAGGACTGTCAGGACATGTTAGAATAGGCTGCTGTAGACGTGGTCTGCAATCACATCTGAAGTGTGCCTAGACTTCCTTACAAGGAGAACTTCTGGATTTAGTTCCAGCTGGAGCTCAGGAGCATTCTAACATGCAAGCAGGTTAAGTAACTGGGGAACATGGTACAAGATGCAAAATTGGGAACAAAGCTACCTGGTAGTCTTCAAGCACCTAAAAACCTCTTTATATTGCCTTATAGTAGTGCTCCCATCAATAAAAATTAGGCCCCTAATGTCAGTGAGAGAGTACCATCTAATGTCATTACTGTTAGAAAGTCGGTGTTTCCCTGCTGCTATCATATTGTGAGAAATCACAGCAGTTCCCTATTTTTAGAACAGGAGTGTAAAATATAAGATCTCATTCTGCGGTACTATTCCTGAATAACTGTTACCTTTTTAGTGGAGTTAGTCTCTTACAGTGATATTTAATTAGACAGTGAGTTGAAACAGTAAAGTGCTTTCTAAATGCTAAATCTGCTTTCTAAATGCTAGATATTACTATTACAAAGCATGAAAAAGTAGGAAAAGGAAAGCCTTGCTTTCCTAAATTCCTGTGGGCTATGCATGGAAATCAGAGTGGACTGAAGCAGATTTTATCTCAAGCCATTTAAAAAAAGAGATGTGTAAGCTTTGCCTGTGCTGACTGAGCAACCATAGAGATGAACCCTTTACAAAATCCCCTTTTGTAATCAGATTGCATGTCTTCCTTCAGCACTATAGATCACGTACAAGCCCTTGCACAGCGCGTGTGGGCATCGCTAATAAGATTTACTCTTTATCCGTGCCAAGTTTCATCATCCACTGAGAAGGCAGCTTGCTGAGCAGAGGGAAGAGCCGGATTGTGGTGGATGCTGCTGATACTAATAAGAAACTTGGCAAGAATGCGGTGGAATATTGCCATAATATAATAATGTTTTTAAAACAAAAAAATGTATCATTTCCAAACCTCTTTGAAAAGCAGGAGCTGCAATTTATGGGAAATTACTTGTATTCATGAAGGTGGCAAACCAGTTACAGCAGCCCAGTGAAATAATCATCACAGACAGGTTGGAATAAGACAGAGCTAAGGCCGCCCTCCATGTCCTTATAAGATGTCATGAAATATTTGGGAGCATATTCCTCCCCTCCTGAGTGCACAAAGAATTAGTTGCCTTGGCTGGAAAATATGTCCTCAGAGTCATACAGTGTGGAGTTATAACTGGTTACAATTCGTTTTAAAAGTGCTTCTCTGAGGACAGATAAAAATCTTTCAGGTTTGAATTTTCTTCCTTTTTTATTTCTCCTTTCTCCTGCTGCTCTGCAATTCAATTGCTGAAAATCTCATTTACCCAGCAGCTGAATTCAGATCCAGCAATGGTCTATATTCTCTACTGTAAACTCTAAGGAATGAGTAGCTGCTTGATAATTTCGTAGATTTTTTTTTTCCCACTTTGCTAGTTTTAATATAGGTCATACCAGTGCCCTTCCTTATTTCTGTTACTAAGGGAAGCAGGCACGTTTGCCTTACCTTGAAGACTATTGGCTCTTCAATGCTTTGAAATCTTTCAGCACTCTGTCATTATGCACATACCTTGAGTAATATGGATGGTATAGTTATTCATAAAACAGCTTCCAAAATGAACATTTTAACTACCTAAGTGAAATATTTCTTACACTTGACAGATGTAAGACATTGATAACCAGATACTAATTAACTAGTTTAAAAACAGTCTTTTTCTGCAGAAATTAGCAGCCAGGCATCCAATGCAGTGCTAAAGGGGTAATGAGTTTTGCCCCAGAATATCCACACAATTTTACAGATATACATCATTACACATTTAATAAATGTAGTCCTGCAAATTACGCAGCATTTTACATTCTAGGGAGCTTTGTTTCTGCTGACTGGTAACCAGGTACCAGACCAATTTAGCTAACTAGCCTAATCCCCTGTCTATGTTCCTGAGTCAAATGGTGATATTTTCATTCGTATTGGGTGGCACCTGATAGATTTAAACAGGATTACATTACCCGTGATATAAATATTAAACATGAGTGAGTACATGGCACGATTCTAAATGGGTGTCTCACTGGGGTCTCAGAGTGCAGTTTTACAATATGAAATAAAATTAACTCTACCCAAAGATACCACAAGGTCCCAGTAGAAAAGTATTCTGAGCTCCACATTGTTCCTTGGCAGATCCAACAGAGGTCCCAGAGAATGTTTTAATGCTCAAACAGTGGAGTTTTATCTCCAATGTAGTTTTTAAATGGCAGTTTCTACATTTGTTGCGATAGATGTTTGATTTCTGTTCGTGGAAGCAAGTAACTACTGCGACCCCACGTATTTGGGAATAAGGCAGACACTCGGCAAGACATGGTTAAGTCCAGGTTCTCACTGCATTTATACTAGAGGGAAAAGATGACAGATAAAATCACTGCCTTCATTTCAGTTGTTTGGGTCCCGCAGCTCTACCCCTGAGATAACATTCTCATTTGGAGTATTTGACTGCTAACACCATCTGTTTGCTACCTTTTAGTTATTTTGAAGGTGAGGGAATAGAACGGTGATAAAAAATAAATCTGTTAGATATTCGTCAACTCTTCCCCTCTAAATACATCACTGTCACCTACAAAATAGGCCTCTGGTGGATTTCACGTTTTCGAAGAACTTGTCTTTCTTGGGCCGCTGCTGCTTGCCTGGGTGCTGCAGAAAGCTGGTTTTGATATGACGTGGATGCTGCCTTGGAAAAACATTCTGCTGGGGATTTTTTTACTTACTGGGGTGGGGGGGGAGGAGGGTGATATTTTTTACACAGGTGTTAAATTTCCTGGAGTTAATCGGGCAGAAAAATGCCTCTGAGGCATCATTCAGTCCATTAACTGCAATGCCAACTGCCAATGGCTGGAGCTGAATACTAAAAGATTTTATAACTCTTTATAATAATTGACAAAGCCAGACAGATTCACAGTTCAGCGTAGCCCTCCTGTTCTCACCTGCTGCCTTCTGTGTTTGTCTCCCCAGTGTCTGAAACATGCTTCCTTTCTAACAGGGGAGACGTGAATATAAGAAGCTGGGTTGTTTTGCTCATTTATGTGAAAATTATACAGCTGAGTGAATGCCCAGCAAACCAGGATCAGCATCCCCTACCCCACTTCTAGTTACTGCTTTAAAGGGAACATTATTAATGCATTCTGTCAGACATGTGCTCCATAACACACAGAGCAAAACAGGAGAGCAGGGATCAGTTGGAAAACTAATTTTTAAGATTAGCGATTTCCTGAGAGAAATCTTTATTCCTAAGACAAATGTCACAAAATATAGAAAATGGAAAGATGGTGCTGTTATTTAGTGTATGTGTGTCCTTTTGTTGGCTTCTTCAAATTATGCTGTATGAAAACTTCTGATGTTTGTTTTTGGGTTTTTTTTTTCCATATAGACCATGTCCTGTATCTTTCCTAGAGAAGGCAGCAGCCCTTATAGACTCAGGTTGTGTGGGCATCCACTTTGGATTTTTACCTCCATATTTCACTTAGACTATTAGAACCATGCCTTCTTAGTTCTCAGCTAGGAGTCTTCAAGCAGAACTTTGTTGAAACAGGTAATGACAATTTAGCATGCAGAACACTTCTCTGAGTTTCTATTACACCAACACCCATAGAAGATGCTGACCTTGCAGCCAACTAAAATAAATCCCAAAATCCTTATTACTTGGAGTGGTTAATTATCTGAAATTACACTTAAAAGAATAGGAGCTTAGTTTTAATGTCAGGATCATGTTACATTATACACAATTAAAAGCTCCTCCCTGCGTTTTCCATAGTATATATGATATTTTTCCCATACCTCCCGTGTTGGGTGTTCTGATATGATCATGAAGGGACTATATAGCTAACTATTTAATAGCTTGTTTATCTATCTGTCTGCTATGTGGTATCCCTGCAGCAGTCTTATTTCTTTGTTTGAAGTCTTTTATATACATGCATTTATAAGGCACTTGGGAATATGAGGATAAAAAGCAGCAAATAAATATATTTGGAAAGGATATGTTGTACTAAATCAGAAAAGGGTAAAGAGCTCCAAAAAGGACAAGGCAAGAAAATTGGCTCCACCTTAGAAAACTGATGTGAGAGCTGCTAAGTAAAAAAGAACAGTCATCCAGCTGGGATTTATTAAGTGGAAAGATTTTTTTCAAAAAAGCTGTGGAACACCAGAAATCAAATATCACTGTATATTTAATGGCTTTTTTGAAGCATCTGTTTTCTAGTATCAATATCTCACAAAGACTAATCAACTGATCTTCAGAATATCCTTATGAGTTTGAGATGCATTAGCCTCGTTTTACCGTTGGAGGAATAAAGAGATTATTTATCTAAGACTACACTGGAAATCTGTGACAGAAATAATAATGTAGGCCTATATAATAATAATATCCAACACAATGACTCAACCATAAAACTATCCAATCTATCAGGGTAAGAAGGCAGTATGGGAGAGCTGCAGGTATAATTCATGGCCAAGAGAAGCTGATGAGAAACTACTCCCAGAACAGATGGAGAGAACTGTATCATTCTGGTTTTGGTGGAGAAAATCTACCTTTGTACTTGAAATTTTGTTAGAGACATACAGAATTCTATAAAAGAATTTTCGGCTAAGCATTGCTGGGCATCTCTGATGATGGATCAGTCTAAAAAAGCCAGGACCCTTTACTTGTAACAAAACTGTCTTTTGGGCTTTGTCCATGTGTGGTCATTTTACGAAAAATTAGAAGACTTGTATACCAGTGAAGATGGCAATAGCTATGTTACAGGAAGTTAAAATCTTCTAGATTGATAAAATACAGATATAGATGACATACAAAAGGGAAAAAAAGTCTTCTCTATTCCTCTGAGGGGGGTTTAAAATGGAATTTCTAATATTTAAAAACAACAACAACAAAATTGTACTTAAATAGTTTCCACAGTCTGTGCTTTTTAACCATATATTGCTAAGATCGTATAAGTAAAACTTCTACTCATCATGTTACTGCCAGTGAGAATGTCTCTACAACCACATTCAATCTGCTTAAGGGAGCTTTGTTATGCTAGGACTTGCACATCCATATTGTGACTGCTGTTGAAGAAAGCTGATGCAACTTTTATTAGCTATATTAATTTCTTTGTAATAAAGGGATCTCATGCTTTCATTCAAATTTTCAAGGTACATCAACCAGTTGCATCATCTGCTTCTAAGGAATGTGAGCTCGAAAAAATAAGATTACTGTCATTAGGCTTACTTTTTCCTTGTGGAAGACTGCAACTTAACTGTACAATCTTTAGGGCTCCGCTGATCAAAAAGTTTAAATTCACTGCCTTCTAGGACTTCTCAGTAAATAGAATAAAATTGTCCTTATCCGACACATTTTCTATAGAGGCAGTTGATCAAAACAAACTACAGGTAACTGAATTCAATACTGTGTGTATCTGGTCTACTTTTTATTTGCATTATAGTTTTTCACATAGTCCTGGCAACATAAAATATTCTTAAAGTGGATGCAAATGCAGTGTAATTTACATATACTTTGTCTCTTCATTCCCAGAGTTGTGTGAAAGGGTGTGATTTTGTACTATAGCTAAATGCACTCAGTGGTTGGTGGTTGTTGAAGTGGGCAATCTCACAACTTCAGTTCTCATGCCCTCTTCCCCGATACGGATTCCTGTCCACTTTTCCCTAGAACTTCAACCAAGATATTAAACGGAAAAAACAAAAACAAAAACCACCTGCAAAAAACAATTCATCCTTTTAAAAGTTATTAGGTTCTCCACTGGGGTTACGTGATTACAACCTCCTGCACGTGCATAGCTGGACCTGAGAGAAAGGAGTGGGATGATTCCCTTTGGAATTTGAACGGACTATTGCGCACAGTCGTAGGAATCACAATGAAAAAAAATAACTCCTTTGATCTGTTGTGTAGAGCTTACATAGGTGTATCTTTCAGCATCAATTTGCTTTGAAAAGAAAAAGTTATTGGGCTAAGAGTGAGAGATTAATATTCTTTAAGGCATTGTGGAGCACACACTGGAGGCTTCTTGATTCTTCAGTTTCTTGGTTTTGGTATGATTATTATTTTTCCCCAGTTAACTGTAAACAGAATTTAGTGTGGAAAAAAAATATTATAATCATATCAAAGATTCTGGTGATTCCCATGTGAGTCTGTTTGAAGCTAACAGTGCAATATGGAACTATTGAAATGCAAAAAAAATTAAAAAAAAACCAACCACCAAAAAACCCCCACCAACATACACGGCTAGGAATTTCTTTCATATCAGGATGATTTAATCTCCCATCGAGAATTTGTTTCTGAATTTTCTTCTGTCAGAAGCTACACAGTGTTCCAAATATTTGAGAAATAGATCAGCTGAAATTATTTGTCCGAAAATGTTTAAATTTTCTGGAGGAGGGAGAAGTCTACAGCTCCTATCTGATGAGAAGGAGAAAACAAACTTGAAAGCTAGAAAGCAAAAAAGCTGTAGATTATAGTGTTTCTTCTGTGACTTGGTTTAAAAAAAAACAAAATAAAATACCAGTAACGTATATCATTTCAAGTGTTAGCTGATTTATTATCAGCCAACATATAAATTGTACTGAAAGACTAGACTCTACTCCCATGGTGATTAGATATTACAGTACATATGGTATGGAAACATTAAGCCGTGTTTGAAGACCTCACAAAGCCTAAACACAGCATGCCTGCCAACTGTTGACCATACGCTATGGCTGACATAAACATGGAGTTGCCTCCTGCTATCCCGTACCTGGATTTGCTAAGCAGAAAAATCGTAGATGTTATCGCAGAGGAAGGCATAGCGAGGACTTCATATACATTCTCTTCACAATAGCTGCAGCAGGTAGATCATACACCCCCACCAATAAAAACAGATGTCATCTTGTGTCTGTTTGAAATGAGTTTGTCATTTCACACAAGATTTGTTGTCACCCTGTCCAAAAATTGCAGCGCTTTTATTTTTCTGTTGGTGAAACTAGACAGCATGATATCATTTACATCATACTGACTGCATCTAAAATGCAGAAATATTTAGGACTGATGGGTCAGGGTAAAGGTGCAACAACAGACTAAATGCCATACGCAGTGACTTTGGTTGGTTTGGATGGCATGTCAACTTGAATAGTCATGTCCTGTAACTTTGTATTCAGTATTTGGCATTTAAGTCTTGGGAAAAAAAGACAAAAATTCTGAGTGGATTTTTTCTGATATTAAACACTTGCTTCTTTAGTGACGTCTCCTACTGCGACTTCAGCTCAAATTAAATTTACAGCATTTTAAAAGATTATCTGAATAAAATTAACTCCTGGTAATATTAATTATTCACAAGTTTCCCCACGTTTCATTTTATAGTTTAAATGTTATGTAGAATTATTTACTCATGAATAAATAGCCTTGGTGTTTTTCAGGCCTCTGTAATATCTGATATCTGTAAAGACTGTACAAAAATAACTGAAAATATGCTACCAGTGTGCAATTTCTCTTTGTTTCGTGGCACAGAGCCATACTGACTTAGTTAACACTGGTGTACAGTCATCTTATTCCCATATTATTTCACAGAGAATATCATCTGACTTTTTATTATGAAACTACCGATCTACCTGGAAAAGGGAGGACTTTTGAATCCTGCCTAAACCCAAATAGTTAATTTCTCCTTTTACCTTTCTCTAAATTCTGCAAGACATCTGTAGCTGGGATGAAGCATAAGAAAAGCTGTGTTACAAACCTACTGTAACCACTCTATTGATCTCTACCCACCTTTTCAGAGCATCCAATCTTCAATTTCTACAACATCCCTGTTCTTCTAGTATTGGTGTCTGTACTTTTCAGTCCCAATGCTATTGCACAGTTTGAAAAAGAGTCCATTAAACTGACTACTTGGTATTCTCATACTGACCCTCACTTCCTAGTTCTGCACAGGCACCTCAGTCTTGACCCAAAGCAACTCTGTGTTTTCCTGGCTGTAGAATCCCAATGCGCTTTCTGATGAGCTATTTTAAGACTAGTCATCAGTAGACCCTGCTACTCCAGTTTTGAATTTTTGGTCAGACCAAGTTGTACTACATAGGGTCTAGGACAACAGACAGACTGAGGCACAGAAATGTTCGCTAGATGTAAATATGCCTAATACAACTCTTATTTGTGAGTACACAAGAGAGTACTATGACAGACCGATTCCTTTATTCATAAATGCTTCCATTTTCCCCTTTTTCTGGAACCATTGACCTATAGCATGTTTTTTTTAATATTTATTTTTGGCAGATAGCACTTTTTTAACATGGAAAGCATTTTCATTTTTAATCAACTAAATTTTTAACACATATATTCTTAAAATTTAAGCTTGAGTTGTTTAGGTTGAACTTTGCCTGAACCAGGAAATTCTGGTAGAAGTTAAAAGAAATATAACGTTGGTGAACAGGCTTTTATAGTAGCCTTCTAAGGGCAGGTACAGCATAGTATAGGAGGTACAACATCTAGTAATGTCTTAGTTGTCTTGCTGCCTGTGTGTCATACTACTTCTTCTGATGCTGTCAGGAACCATAAGAAGGGGAAGATAAGGCAGATCAGATTTTTTTCCTGGTTTTGGCATGCTGAGCAGAGACATTAACATATGCTACAGAATGCCTCAAGAGACAGGCTGCAGATACTGAAAGACCCCTGGTTCCCTCCACTCTTGCAATTATAAACCTGAAAATTCAGAAGCAAGTTCTCCTTTTCTGTATGTTGCTTTTTCATTCCTTTCTTCTATTGTTGATAATTTTTTCAAGTATTGAACCCAATAATGCCGTTAGTCTATCTGTAACTGTCAGACTGATGAATTTTGGCCTGAAGTGTCCTAAATACACTGACACAATGGACTAATTAATTGGAGGCACAACTGGTAGTTCAGGTGGTTACTTCTTGTCACAGATGAGTACAGAGCTATCAAATTGCTTTTCAGAAGGCTTTTAAGTTAAGGTATTTTATTTCACGAATGGGATGAAGTAAGACTGTGTGTATTGCTAGTTATCAAAACTCAGATGAAGGGCAATAGCTAATTAAGACAGTGACACACCTCTTAGAACTGAGTGACCAGATGGTAATTGGTTTTTCTGACTTGTTTTGAAACTGCATTAAACCACATAGTGCTTTCAAGTTCAGCAGTGATGAGGTGGAAGCACATGCTGAGAGGGGAAAAAAGGGCATTGAAATGCAAATTCTTATGGTATAGTTAGAGTTTTTCTTAGTCTGATCTCATAGCCCCCAGATTTTTGTACAACCATTAAACAGTCTTGAATTTAACTCATCTATCAGTATAAAACCAAGCAAAATCATTATGCACAGCTGTACCATAGAAGTGTCACAACGCAATTATTTCATTGCACAGAACAGATGCATGCTGTTGGCACCTCGGAGCCGGTAGAAGCTGTATGGAGCTTGTAGCAGCAGGAATTCACTTTCACATACATCACTTGGGGACACGAATGCACAATGTGACAGGCCCATCACTACCAATAATTCATCTAATTTACTATGGCAAGGCGGATACTTGGTTGTGTCTGAAAGTCAACAGGTCAGTGGCTTCATCTAGCAGCTCATGCTGTTCCCAGCAGTGATGCGTTCCTACTAATAATTTAATCTTGTATTTGAAGTTCAGTTCCTAGCAGTTTACCTCTTCTTTCTCATTTTCTTTCACTTCTACTTAAAACTATAATGGTCCATTTCAGCAAAATTAACAGCAATTTCATGGATCACTACAGCAGGAATAAGTTTTATACATAATACTGTAATCCATCTATTTGTTCCCCAGAATGCAAATTGACTTGATGAGCAATTCTGTGTCCTGTATAAATAACCCTCCTTCTAATTGAGAGTGCTGTAGAAGGGGGAAGGAAAAGAAGATTGTTTCTCTGGCTTTGGCTTTCTGATAATTGTTCTAAGGATTTCATTTAAATTTTAAAAGTCTGTCATATAGAAAATACAGAAAACAGCTACCTTGATTTATTTTTTAATAACAACGTTGGTGCTCTGCTTGTGTGTCGGGAGGGGCCCGGGAAGACATGCGGCCGACTCAATATGAGTGATAAAGCAAGCTCCAGCGTTTATTCGGATAGCTCAGATATTTATACACTTATTGTAAATTATGCCTACTTGTCACACACTAATTGGCTAGGCTTCTAAAGATTACATGTTCATACACCTCCTACTTGCAGTTTCTGCTTCAAGGTTCTCCAACATTCCAGAAGGACACTCTCCCTCTCTCCTTGTTTATCATTCTCGCAGGGTCTGTGTGACCTTGGCTCTTCTTCCTTGTCAGCGTAACTTGCAGTTCTCACTGAGGCCTACTGTGGCTAAAATCCTACTTATGCTAAACACTTAGGCTAACAAGAGGATTGCTTGTACAATGCTTCCATGGATCCAGGGCCCTGCTCCCGCAGCCATTCTGCAACACTTGTGCTTCATTCTTTCTTTTCCTTAGAAAAAAGTAGTTTTGAAAATTTGAATTCTTACGTAATATGCCAGATGACAACGTATAAAATATGCAATTCCTTTATCTAGCAGATGCCAGTTATCACATGGGCAAGAACAGAACACGACTCTTGTTCCTTCACTAGTGTGTCAGTAATGTGCAAGAAGAAACACTCTGCAACAGGATGAACAATGGGAAGTTCACTTTCCATGGCCCCTCTTACATTCAGATTCCCTGCAGGGATTGCCAGTAAGTGGAATAATTGATATGAACTGGATAATTGTCTTTGTAGTATGGATATTTTCTACCATGAATTGATTGGCATTTCCATTTCTTTTCACTATAAAGATGTTAGATAGTAATTATCACAAACTTCTTGCAGGTTCAGAGCTAAAAGCAATGTCTAGAGATGATACTGAACATAAAGATAACAGCTTTTACATGCTCTTACAGACTTCCTAAGCTACAAAGTTTATCAACCAATTTGATTAATTATGAAATAGAAAAAGTTACTTAAATGTCAGTGGTGAACATTGAGTCTTTACTTTCAATGTAAACTTCATTGGTCCACCAACTTTAAATCCACTAATTTAGCACAATCTAACTTCTTCAAGGGTAACAAACCTGCATTACCAAAATTACCATGTAGTAGTTTTAAACAAAAAGAAGGAATTATTGCTCCATACCGTGCCTTTTTTGCCATGGAGTGCAGTGAAGGCAAAAATATAAATGGACAAATTCATAGAAAATAGGTGGCTCTTAAACATAGTTGTTCAAATACAATCTCTGACCCAATAAGCCCCTAGATTGTTACAAGGAACAATTTCTGGAAGGAATGGTAAGAGGAGGCTCAAGTTGTTTCTTTTCTTCCTGCCATTTTCTGTAAATAGATCTTATTGACGCTCTCAGCTAGAGGACATAGGGCCAGATGGGCCTTTTGCCTGTTGTAGTGCTCTTATGTGCATTATGGCATCTTTAGTATGATTTTTTTTTTGCCAAAATCACATTTGCTTGAAAACCAACTTGTTTCCACCAGTGGCATCTGTCAAAACTGCAGAATGAGCAAACCTGCTGGTTGAAACTGCTTCAGCACTTACCTCCTGACTGGCATATACCTGGGGTGCTGCTTAGTAACTTGTCTGGGCTATCATAGCTCTGAGCAGCCACGTTAATTACCCTACTCTCATATTAGTACTCATATAACTAGGAATTTGTATACACAGATCCTGCCTAACTGTCTTCTCCAGAGCAATTCCCTTCATTAATCCAGGAAAACATAGGGACAAAAGAGCAATATAAACACCAATCTATTTTAATATGTATTTTAGGGCCAGGAAATATTAGTCTTGCTTATTTTCAAGACCCTAATTTTCAGAAAAGCCAAACGGATGCTAATTTCTTGTAAGTTTTCAACATCTCTGCTCATCAGTTCTTTATATTCAAAACATTTCTGCTGATATGTAGACATAAAGTCAACGGTGATGTAATTTTTCCTAAGTTCTTATTTGTAAAGCTGTTGGTACTTCTAAGTCTTTTTTTTTCCTTCTGAAAATAACACAGAAAATGTTGTTTGCCCTTTATCTCTTTCTCCTTCCATTGTGCAGCTCTAATTACTTGCTAACTTTCCTTGAGCAATTAGTTTAAATAATCTCCCCCAAACTTCCTAATTTTATTTGACAGGCCTTGATTCCTTCAGTGTTGAAGAAGTTCTGCTGACAATGGTGCCTGACTTTCTCTTATACATTATTGATTAAATAATCCAACCGTGTGAGGCACTTACACACATGCCTTCTTTTCCTTCTGCAGTCATTCATCCAGTGGCGTATCATATCCATGATCTCAGAAAGAGAAACTGCACTATATGTTAGTTCACTGATCTCTCATATAAGTAGACTTGAAGGGGCCCAAGGATCATTAGAGGTTGCTTCCCTGACTTTTACTTTGGCCGCAGAATAATTTTTAATATAGTTCTTCCTTGTGCCTCCTGAGTGCCATAGGTAAAAAGTTATTTTGCATCTAGGATCAGTAAGTGATGCCAGGCATTTCTCCTGATACTTACTCTATTCTGCAAATCAGAAAACTCAACACAGTTCTGCAAATGTTAACAGCTCAAATACTATATCATTCACTAAAAATTCTGGAGAAAGAAGCAGAGACAGAAATAACCCCATTCTCCATTTCTCATCTGTGTTAAGATGGCCAATGCTGAGATTCCACAGCAGCAAAACTACAGAATTGGAAGATAGAAATACTGCTTTCTGCAATAACCTTTTGGTCTCATTCAACTTTCTTTAACAAAAAAAATACAGCCACCAGGACAGACCCAAGGGAAAAACACAGAGAATATGCCTACCCTCTCCTTTTGGAGAGACTACAATTTGACACCAAACTGAAAGGAAAGTGGCTTGGTTCTACTCAATAATGTATGCCATAATAATTAAGTGCTCTGACATTCAGAGATTGAAAACACCATATTCAGATGTTTCCTCATATAAAGTCTACCAAAAACACAGAGAGCAAGTAAAAGAAGAAATGGATGCTTTTCTTTCTCAGTAAGCTTGTTTAAACATAGCCTAACACCTTCCACTATTAAACCACAGCTTCAGTTGACTTACAGTGCTACCATAGCTAGCATTTTGATCACACCTATAAAAAGATCCAAATGCAAATATCAGACCCAGAGAAAGTTACATTACAGCAAAAGGACAGTATCTGCAACTAGAGAGAAGGGAAGGAAATGTCTCATGCCGATCTATAGCAACCCTTCTGTCTATGGAACTGTTGAAGGGCCCTGAACAAGAGCAGAGAGGTGAAGGAATTAAAACAAGAGCTTCCATTTGTCTGTGAATTGCTCTGCTAAACTGTAACAACAGCTTTTCTAGACTGATGGGTTTGGATCTGTCAGCTTTCACAGCTGGTATACTCCATAGGAGGTGCATTTTAGTCAATGCAGTAATAGCATAAAAAGGGAATGCAGCCTCCAAATGATTTAAATGATGCTTGTGAATTGTCATTTCACAGCTTTATGAGATGTTCCTGTTCCCTCTCCCTTCTTTTTATTAGTTAGCATCAGGCTGGGTAGATTTCTGTGCAATTCCCAGCTGAGTCACCGTAGAAGGGTCCGCCTTCATCAATTCATCAATTTGATTTTAAGCTCTGACAAACACCCAGCCTCAAGAAGGGAGACAATCTGTAATACACATTATGAGAACAAAAGGTAAAAATATTAAAATTCATAATAAATGTTTCTTTTCCATCTGAGCCCCTCCACAGAGCCCCACTTAGGAGCATACTTCTCCTGTCTGCTAGCTACCACAGTCCAGATTGAGGGATATTTTTAATGCAAAGATAGGCATGACTTTCAAGCAAAAGATCAAAACGGCACCTTTTAATATTTTTTTTTAAGAATAGAGCTAATTAACCTTTTTATCAAACTACACACATCTTCAAATGACTGAGATGGGAAATATATTGGTTTAATTAAGATTTCACAGGGAGAGACAGTTGCAAACACTTGGAACTGAGAGAAAGCGGGATCTTTATGAGGAGGGTGCTGCATGTTTTACAACTCCCCGTGTCTCTTTGTTGTTTGCACTTCAAATGGAGTCCATTTTTATCTGTGTCTCTCCTGCTGAGAGAAACTGATTTTATCATATGTTTCAATGAAGCTATTAAAAACTTCAATCATGAGATTCCACTTTTGCCTTTGTATGTTTCCCTCTCCCTTTGTCAGAGTTGCACTGTGACATTGGTTGTATGACAGCATACAATGATTTGCTTTGTTTTCACAAGTCAATTAGATAAACATCCTGCAATCCTAACTTGCTTTAACACAAAACTCAGTACCCATGTTTTCCTTAGCCGGGTCCCCACTTGGGAATTTTTGTAGGTCTAGGATTTTGACGAGGTGTGCTCTCAACCAGCAGGGCATGCCTAGAGCAGCCTTCCAGTATCTGAACAGAGCTACAGGAGAGTTGGAGAGGGACTCTTTGTCAGGAAGTGTAGTGATAGGACAAGGGGTAATGGTTTTAAATTGGAAGAGGGGAGATTTAGACTAGAGACTAGAAAGAAGTTCATTCCTGTGAGGGTGGTGAGGCACTGGAACAGATTGCCCAGAGAAGCTGTGGATACCCCATTCCTGGAAGTGTTCAAGGCCAGGTTGGATGGGGCTTTGAGCAACTTGGTCTGGTGTGAGGGGTCCCTGCCCATGGCAGGAAGGGTGGAACTGGATGATCTTTCAGGTCCCTTCCAACTCTAACCATTCTATGATTCTAACTGCTGCAGGCACAGCACCAGGCAGCCCACAGGCCCAGGGCAAGGGCTGTGTTTCCTAAGGGGGCTCTGCTCTCCAGTAGCAACCAGCTTCCCAGTCACCCACATCCCTTCTCCTGCAGGGGCCCTTCTGGCACCTGGCAGCCCCCAGGCAGGAGGAGGGACTGGAGCTCTGGAGGGCAGGGAAGAAAAGACGGGAGGAAAACAGCCTTTTGGGAGGCCAAGCCCTAGCAGGGGCAGGACAAGCGTGGAGCAGGGGTAACTCATGCCCTGGTGTAATTACTGTGTGGAGTTAATTACCAATGGGGTTGATGTAGGTGAGGGCACACAGGTGGACTCACACCGCCGAGACTCACATCTGAAAGAGCCATAACACTGGTGTTGGCCAGACAAGTTGTCACGGCTTTGGGTAGATCACAGTCCAGGCCACTGTCCTCCTGCGAGGGCAGTACCCCTACTACTGACAAAACCAATGCAACATTTATAATCATATAGAGGTTTTTCATACCTCTTTTCTCACAGCTTGAAGACAGCTCCCAGTTCACACTAATGGCAGAATCTGTTGGAATCCTGGTCTCTTTCTTACAACAACTCCCTCTTGGCCTGTGCCTACCCAGGCACAAGATGGTCTTTGTATTTGCCTGTGTTTGCTTAATGTAAGTACATCTTCACACATGTGTGCACTGTGTGCGAGCACCCATGGTCTCTTTCACAGCAAATGGGATGTGTGGCAGGAGAGGTACTCCACCAGTTCAAAGGCTTATGACCACCACTGTCACTCCATATTAGAGAGCACATTTTAGGAGACCTTTCACAGCTTGCTCCTGGGGACCACTACTTGTGTCTAAAGGGGGGGGGAGGGGACAGTGCTTTCCAGATAGATACGTTAAATATCTGAGTATTAAGCAGGATATGGAGTGCCCCAACACATGACGTGCAGCTGGAGCAGCAAACAGCTGCGTAGCCTTCAGAGAAACTGCTCTAGAGCAGCCGTAACCCTCGCAGTAAGAGAATAAAACCACAGTAAGCTGAGTCCCACACCCAGCTCGGTAAGCTACCGTGCCTGTGAGTTCCTGCGTGGTTTGTGGTTTGCACCCTGCCAGCTTGATTGGCTGTGCTTCGCGAGGGAGAGACGAAGATGCTGCGGTGAAGAGCTGTGCGTCCCGCATGGCTCCGCAGACTTCAACCCTTGCTAAGCACTTGCGCTGAAGACAGGAGGCAAGTTCGTTAATCTTGTTATGAGATTCGTGCCATTCCCCACTGCTTTGTCTCAACACAGATCCCGAACCAACAGAGTGCAACCACCTGCCTCAAAGGTACAGATCTGCTCCATTGCTTGCTTCTTTCACGTGAAGTTTTAAGGGTAGATGCGTTGGCTAAATTAGCACCACATTTTCTGCAGAGTTAAACAAGTAAGGTCTTAGCTGCAAGGTTCAAGATTTAATGCGTCTTCATTTCACCGAATGTGCCTCAAGTTTTTCTCCTTGTCAGTGGGGGATCAGGACTGTGCTCAGAAGGAGGGTATTTATTGGAACAGGGCAAAGAAAATAATGAATGGGGAATTATTGTTTTTTTCAGTCAGAAGCACAAAGCAAAGAAATATCCAGATTTCCCAGAAACTTTAAGGTTGCTCTGACAGAGATCAAACTATTGTGTCTCTGAGACACCCAGTGTGATCATACCGATCAAGGCATGATGTCTAGAAAGAAAAATGCTTCTGGCAACTGTATATTTGGCATTGTTGACCTTCCTTTTAGTGTCTCCTGTGGAATGTGGTGGTGTCTCGAGGGATCGGACGGGAATTTAATTTTTCCTCAATTGCTTTTTCATGTTCTTGTAAAGCTTTTGATACATTGTAAGAGTAGTAAGCAGTATTGTTAAAAGCCATTTCTTTTGAATGGAGTGCTGTAGAGCTGTACGGCAAGACCTGTGTGTGCTTCGTGTATGTTTGTGTACACAGAGAAATTTCATAATGCTTGAATTGTCTTGCAGTTAACCTGTGAACAAAAAGGGCATTAGTCTCCAAGACGTGATTTAGTAACATGCTATTGTTACAAAACTTTCTTAGAAAAAATAATAATCTAAAATCTCTTCAGAAGCAGCGGGAGAAGCTGTCACATTTATATTTGTCTGGAGAGGAGCGGTTTTATAATGACTGAGTTTTCAGCAAATGGGCACGGCAGGAGGAGCTGGGTTTTGGGATGAGAAGAACTTGCTCACCACTTGTGTTTTTGGCATGGAAGCCTGTATCTGATTCAGGTAGCAATGCTGGTCATCCGCTTTTAAGTGGAAGGAGAGAGAGGCCCAGGCCTCTGCTTTGGCCTCTGCTCCCAGGTCTCTGAATATGACATGAATCCTGGCTTTGATGTGGTGGTGAAATACGCCAGGGAAAACATATGGAGAAAACATGTTCTCTTAGTAGTGGCTTGGTGAAAAAAGTGCTGTTGATGTCCCAGTGAAGCCATTCCTCTTACTTTCCTATCTTTACTTCTGTTTCTTTCTTGCATTCAAACTTGACAGTCCCACAGATAAGAGATAAAACACAACACACCACTGTGTGTCATTCCCATTTTTATCAAGAAAGCAGAATAGCCTGGAGATGGATGGATAGGTGCACATCTAAACTTAGCTTTATTTTGTTGTCTGGATTTTGAAGTTGTTTTCATCTTTACCTTAAACACATGTCCTAAAATTGTTAAGACTGTGGGATCTGCCTGGGCAAAATAAAAATTGGTCTTTCACAAGATATAATTTTGCACAACTCCCAGCAAACCAGGGCTCTGCTGCTCAAGTTAGCTGTCTGTCCTTATCTTTTTCTTACACCTTCTTACATTAGTTTGCAGAAGGTATAGCATGTCTGCAAGCTTGTCTGGTTTTTCTAAGTTATAGCCATTACTCTAATAAAATACATCCTTTTTCTCTTCAAACTTTGTCTTCCTTTACCTAATCACATAGAATTTCTTCCTTCCCCCGGCCTTAACTTCTACTCTTGCAGCCATACGCTAGTGCCCTCCATTTCTGCTGATTCAAGGTCTACAGCAGTGAGGATGTAATGCCCTCTGTACAGTGTTATACTTTACCCTCCCCATCAATTTGCAGCTTGACAGCAGCTCTATCTGGCCACAAGCAATTTCTGGAAGTTTGGCAGCCAAGAGGTTGCTATTAAGCCACAGGTCTGGAACTACTGCTGTAGGCAGTCTCTTTTGCTTTATTTTTACTGCCTGACATAATGAAAATGATCTTCATTCCCTTTACTACGTTTCTTCCCTTAACAGTATTTTCACTTGAAATTCTCCTCTTAGTGGAGCTGTAAGATATATCCCATAAAATACACTTACTGGCAAGTTCAGTCTCTGGTCTTAGTCAGAATGGCCTACCCACTGCGGCTGAGAAAATGCGGTATGTTTGACCAATAATGAAGTATTGCTATCAAGACTTGATATACCTATGTCTTCGGGGCTCTTTTTAGTTTCTTCAGTTTTTACAGCATAATAAGGCCCCATCTTCCTCTAGATTTCTCCCTTCTCTCCAGCATCTGGTTTTGGTTTAAGAGGAGCGTAGTTCTTTTGCTTTCTTTCAGTTCCTCAAATCGCTATACGCAACATAATGACTGTCACACGCTTGATCTGAAGCTCAGGGCTGGCTGCAAGCCATATTCCAGTCAGCACAAATAGTATGCATAAATCCCTTGATATCTATCAAAACTTTTTATTTTGCAGCTCCCTTGAAGGAGACTTTTTAGTCTTTTCAGCTTAGTTTTCCACCATTCTTTGTACATTCCGGCAGCAGCAAAGGGAGAATATTACCATCAGGGATTATATGGCAGTAACTTCGCCTTTCTTGTATAAGCCTTTCATCTTAATATCAACACACATTTTTGCCTATTTAATGGGCCTTTTTCCCATTTGCCCTTAAGAGAGGTGAGCATGAATGCTCATGTATAACTTTAATTTCTATTATTTCTATATTTATATTTTTATACATTTATTTATATTTACATTTCTAATTTTAATATATTTCATTACATATAATTGTATTATTTTTATCTATATTTATATACTTAAATTAATTTATAACTGAATCAGACCCACATACATGAATGTAACGACATTGAGATGACAGAGGCACCTTTGCCGTACTAGCTTGACTAACTTGGCAATCTGCAAAAATGAACTGGCCTTCCAAGAATGCAGCTTTATGGTTTTCTGTGCCCCATTCCATTTACTTATCTCTATGTATGACTGCGCTGTACTTTTTAGATGTATCCTACTGTACAGAGAAGGGAAGTGACTTGCCCCGGGATGCACGATAAATTTTTAGCTGAGCTGAGCTTAGAAACTTGATTTTTGATCTTGTTTCTTCATCACTGGGCAAGGCTGCCTTGTTTCTGCATTTTATAGTGACAGTTTAATTTTAAATACAACTTCCAGTAAGCACTTTCTTAAAAGAGAAGGGGGAAGAGACTTGCACAAACATGTGCAGAATTGGGAGTGATATTAGCTAGTCTAAAAGTGTATTCGTGCTTCAAAATGCAAACTGATTCCCACGATACAGCCATTCTAGATAATTTCACTCAGATGCTTCTGATATTTGGTCACTACTATCCCACAGTTGTTAGGCTTAGCCAGCTGGGTAATATGGGTAAGAAGAAGGGCATCTTATTTTTCTTTTAGCTTTAGTCCAGAACTCTGTTTCTGAAGCATAGTTGATTTAAATACCATTTCTAGAATGATTTCAGATAGATGAGTTTAAAAAAAGTAGTCTTGGAAAGTTCTTCTGGTAGCCTTAAATTTTTTTAATTGTTCTGCTGATTAGAGAATTATGTTAAAGTACCATTTAAATAACATCTATGCAGGAAAGACTAATCTTTGAGGAGTAAGCTTGCTGAGAATGGACACTAAGATCACAGGTCAGTACTGCGAAATGTTATGAGATGAAAGAAAATGATTGGAATGCCTAAATGAACAGTATGAATCAATACATGCTGAAACTCTTTTCCCCCCTCTCTGGAGCTCCTAATTCCATCCTTCCTCCCTCTCCCAGACTCGATAACCTCTTTTATATATGGCTTTATCTTTTCAGAGCAGTGTACAGTCCTAATTACATGCCATTCTTTTCCCTGAGGCACTGACTGTATGCCTCGTGTTCTCTAGACTTTCTAGTTTCCCCATTTTTTTTTTTAATTATCTTATCATGACAAATCCACCAGTAATCCTTAAGAGTAGAAACTTTAACCCTCAGAGGTCTGACATTCCTTTTTATTTTTTTTTAAAAAAAGCTACATAAATAACATTATGTTTATAGGTCATACCCACTCCAAGCTACAGCTGAGTTCTGGCACAGGAGAAAGACTCCATACCCCTGCAATCTAAATGGGGATTATTTTAGGATGTGGACAAAATTCTAAAATTGCGTATGAATGTGTCCTGGTAATTGTTTTTCATATGGAAGTGTATAACGTATAAAGAAAAGATGCTGGAGGCCTTCTGTCAGACTGTACATGGGACTTGCTGTAATAGATCAGACTATCGGTTTGTCTCCTGTACGCTGCCCAAACATAATGGTCAAAACAGGGATTCTGAGAAAGGTCTCCTTGTCCTCTATCAACCAAGCATGCAGAGATGGAACAAGGACTTTCTAACTCTAATGGGGTGATTAGTTTACAGTTTCAAGTTGTATTATCAAGTTTCAAACTGTATTATCATTACACTGACAAACAGAAATAATGCCATCATTGAAGCATTACGTGCTTGGATTCTCCTTTCTTGGTAATCCTAATATTGAAACAGACCTCTGAGATTAAATCCATCAAACCATACAAAAATTCTCCTGATCTACTCTCTTGCTGAAGAGAACTGAATCTAGTCTGAAAATACTTTTCCATCTTGAGCCAAAGGTGACCTTAAATCATTTAAGTCATCGAGTCCTTTGACATTCTTAGTAGAAGGGGATGAATAGACATGCAATATTACATTGCTGAAAATTACATAGGCGTCATAATCATGTCATTACCTTCAGCAGGAGCCATGTACGGCGGTTGCATCCTTTGCCTACTGATTTGATGTAGCGTATATTGCTGTCTCCTGTACCCTAAGTAATTACACCTGTACCACATGCCTAAATGGTTTAATGCTGTCTTCTCCTTTTGCTGTAATGAGCCCATTCAATAATCAAAGCTTCCAAATTGTTTGTGTTGTCAGACTAACTTTAAATGATGTTCAAGAAAATATTTTTCCTTTCCCACGATATCACAACAGTTCAGTTCTCAGTGGGGCCGATACTGCTGCTCACAGTTAAGAGTTTCATCATTCAGAGCAGCAGCTGCTTCCCTCTGTTTCCAGCAGAAGTGAAGCCAAGTGTCCCTGTTGAAAAATGGTCGAGGCTCTGCTGTCTACCAAGAATCATGATGTGAAGGAATAAATTAAACACCAGGGGTTTTTTGAAAGGTAGGTTTTTTATAAGAAGTATCATAAAGGATCTTTAAGTAGAATGAAAATCTAGATTAATTCATTATTGAGACTATAGAAAGAAACAGAAGATCAAACCCAAAGTGTCCAGTTTCTTAAGGAACCCATGCTTAATAAACAAGTTAATAGGTTTACTCGTAACTTCTCAGGAAACTCATTATGTGCCTTTACAGTTTAGTCTTGTAATTCTTAGTGTATGCCATAGGCAAACCACTGAATCCTTATTTTAAATGCAAAATTCAGACCAACTGTAAGTACACAGACATGACAGGTACCTCCATGGTATATACTAATTAATTTTATTTTGATTTTTTTAACTTGTTTTCAACACTGTTGTGATTTGCTCATATGGACTGTTGAGGTTACTGTGGGAAACAGGGAAACAGAGTTGAAGCAACCACAAGACAATGTCTGTAAACATTAATCATTCCTTAATAACTGCAACTACAAAATGGGTTTAGAAATATTTTCCCAAATCTCCAGGGCTTGTGAGGGTCAGCTGTTTCAGGATCCTGAGCTTTATTATTAAGTAGGTTTTTTTACAGAAAGGCTTCAGCTGGCTTTCAGACCCTGTTGACACTGGATGCTTTGCACTACCAGAGGTCATGCCTTCATCACCAAAAACAAGCAGTGCTTTAATATTCAAGTGATTTACTCCAGGTATATTCCTGAGTGTGGAATCTCAGCAAAAAGAAAGTACATGTAATTTTATGGCAATGTGACTATCAGAGGTAAATATAATACACCCACCTGGAGGGTACCTCAAACCGCTACATCGACTTAATAATTCCATTGGGAATTTACTATGTAGCAGCTGTCTTGATTTAAAAAACTCATAAACAAATGAANAAAAAGACCAACCACAAAAAAACTCTAAACATCAGTTCGTGAGGTGCAGGCAAAGTCATAGCAGAAAAAAACCCAGACCTCAGCAAGCTCACATTCTAAAGAGAAAGATAAATGAAGAGTAGGAAGTAAAAGGGAGAAAAGATGAAGGGCTTGCTTGAACGAGGAGCTCTCCCAGTGTTGCTGTACCAGGGCAGTTGTTTCAGGACAGTTCTTTGGATAGACTTTCTTACTTTGGAACAAAAGTTCCTCTTTCTGGCTTGATTTCTATCTTTTTGGTACTGCCTCAGCACTCACCATACCTGCTTTTACCTGTATTATTACTGTCTTGCTGTAATAAATTATCAGGGGTACCACTCTCAAATGAAGGATTCCTCTCCTCTCTGCAGACAGCTAAAGAGCTTTTACTGTTCTTTGTATAATGTAACCTACAGAGACACTGGGAATGGCAGCACGGTTGTAGCCACTGCTTCGAATCTTCTAAGCACCTTGTTATTTCATCTGATAATTTAGGGGAGATTTTTAAGGAAATCCTCAGCATTTCAGGAGACAGTGTTAGTGGCTCAGAGAGAATCAAACCCTTTCCTCCAAGTCAATACTAAATTACGTGCCCTACCACATTTCTTGCACGTGAGACCCCAACAACTGTGGGTTGATTGCCTGTGGTCATCAATTATCCTTCTGCTAATTGCATAAGTGTAAAGGTGTTTGCCCTGATTGCCCAGGCAGATTTCAGTTTGCCTTTTGGGCATCTGACATTTTGATTTTAATTGGGCAGCTTTTGCTTCTGCTTCTGACCTGCTGTGTATTGCTGAAAAGCACTGGAGGATGGATTTCATTGTTAGGTGAAGGGATGGATACAAAAATCAGGGAAAAGCTTTTCCAGAGAAAAGCTTGGGTTAAAGGACACAGTCATCATATTTTAACATATGGGCTTAGTAGCTCAGGTAACCCATACCAGAAGTGTCCAGAGTAGTGTTAATCTCCAGAAACTGTGGCCAAAAAACAGAACTCATAATACGGCTTCTTAATTAAAGTGCTGGTTAGTTTTAGCAAGAGAAGCCAAAGGAACAGCTGTAATCCTTTATAACACATCAGGGAGAAACTCCAGCAGTGTGTGGCCCAACACTCCTGCATCCCTCTCCAATGAAGCCTATCAGGATACCAAAAATACAAAGTGAGTCTAAATTTAATTAATGAATTGTGAAATGCTTTGGGAATCTCTTGGGGTGAGCAGTGGCTATTTTCTTAATGAATTACTGCTGGTTTGAACAGTTTCTGTTCGGTATGTTTAGGATTACTTTTTTGTTTGCAGTGGGTTGTGTTTTTTTTAGCTTTTAAGCACAATGTTCTTTTGAAATGTTCTTCTCCTGTTCAGCCTAAACAATTCTGGCATGACAAGGGGTGGTTTTGAATGCATCATCTTCTGCTATGCAATGTCAGATGCCTAATTGATTTGAGCTTTGTAAAGGCAACACATCTACCTCTTCCCATCACCAGCTGCAGAGCAAAGTCCAACCACTTTCAGACAGAGCACCCAAGAAAATCGTATCTCAAAATTCAGTGGATGCTTTTGGGGATGTTTGGGGATTAGCTTCTTTTACAAACATCGTCACTTCATTAAATATAACTTCTTTTTTTTTTAAGTTTATCTAAAAAGAAAGTCTCACCTTCAAGACAAAAGGAGGCAGACAGCCTAGCATAATCAAATATAGCAGGGTATGCAATAGTAAGGAATCTGAACATTGCAGTTCCTTAACACTGGTAGCGAGTAAAGTAGATAGAAGAGAACATGATAGAAACTGGAAGTGCAAGAAGCATAGGGTTTTTGTTTTTTCATATGGAAGCAGAACTGCAGTGTTGAAAATGTCTTTTAGATGCACGCAATTTGGGTTAAGTTTACCCTATTCATCATAGAAGTAATCACACTAAGCCCTATTTTGACGGGTTAAATCTCTTTGTAGCAATGCATGGGCCTTGTTCAAGTCTTGTGACAAGTAATCCTTGCCATTGGCAGGTTTCTCACTGCAGAGCCCTCACCACATTCATGATGTAGCTTGAAGGTTGTGAGCTGCATGGTTCCTACAGTTTGCAGCTCTCAAAACTTTCTTCTGCAGACTTTCTAAGGTATGTGGAAGATGAGCATCTTGAAGGCTGCATGAGGTACATGATGTACAACGTTTTACAGTGTCTAGCCTGGCAATTTTTTTCCACAGTGTCTAACCAAATAATTTGTTCTTTCCATTTTGGAATTTTCTCTTTCATTCCTCTTTTGCCTTTTTTTCTGAATTCCATCTATGAATAATCATGTTTTTTAAAGTTACATAATGAGGATATTAAGCACACAGAAGTCAGGAGCTAGCCCCATTTTAATGTGTATTTTGATGATATGCAGCTGTATAATCGGAGTCTAGTACTGAAGTCAGTATCATCTTATGAATGCATATTGAAAGGAAATCTCAAATTATTTAATGCGGATCTTCTACCTAAATGATTTTCCGTATGTCTTTGATGTAGAAATGCACATAATTTATATCATTGCCTGAATGAGACTGGTGTTCCATTGGAGTAGTTAGCGTAGAAAAATCAGGTTACGTTCTCATTTTGTATCATTTCAAAGTTAACCCTGCTGTGAGCAGGGGCTTGAACTGGATGATTTTCACAGATCCCTTTTAATCTAATTATTGTCTGATTCTATAAACAGCTGTGACCCGTTGTTTTTTGTTAAATTGCACCATATAGAAGAACACCATTTTGCTTCACGTAGTTTGCCCAATGGACAGGAAAAGCACAGAAAGGGTAAGGAAAAGGGATATAACACAAAAACACAATAAGCAATCCAACAGACTGTCAATGTGTTATCAATTCCCTGGTTGTTTTATATATATTTTTTTTTATTATTTTTTTTTTTTTGGTTTCAACTCTTTTGCATGAGATGATTCTTAGATGACAAACGCTACCAGTGTATTCTGGAGCATAACCGTAGGAACATCTGTGCGTGATATTTTATTGTGTTGCGGAAGAAGTAGCATGTTGTCCTCCCCTCGTAGACTATAATGTAATGTTGAATGCAACAGCTGACTTCTTTTAATATCTACACCTTCCTTTCTCAGCCTGAGAACAAAGTCAAGGTAAAACGATTGTGGTCTCACCATTAAGTGAGCTGGTGGGATCGACCAAAACCAATACTCAGGGGATCTCTGATCTGGTTTGTAGCTGTTGTAGATCACTTTGTGCCTCTGCCCTGATGACCTACGCTACAGTACTCTCAGCGTATCCAGAGTTCCTACTGCTACTCAAGACCCTTACGGGCTATACAGAGTCCTTTTATTTCATCACCAGTTCCAAAGGCTGCTAGGTCTTTATATACCTCAGTAAGTGCCTTGGAGTAGACTCACTAATAAAAGTTGGATTTCCATCTCATTCCTTCTTATCCTTTGTACAAAACCAGTACAAGCACAATGTGTAATCTTAATTGCAATAATATGCCTGCAGTTGCCAGCTAAAGAAATGTAAGAATACGTTTTCTCTGAACTTTTCAAACTAGAACTGCACTCAGTTCTTTATTTAATGGGAAAGAATCTGCCTAGACTAGGTCCAAACTTATTACGAATACAAATGTCATGAAATGTGCACATTTGTTTCCATTAAAGCAATTTTACTTTGAGATTTAAGTACCACCATTCAGTGATTTGTATGCAAAATATAGCACTATGCAATAATGACTGAAACTTGAGAAAGACAATGTCCATCTTACATTCACTCACGAAGGCTGATTATCAATAACTTGCAGAATAGAGACGGGCAGGGGGAGGATCTGCAGTGCTTTAAGCAAATCCCAATAATTTACAGGACATAATCATTTGGACATTACCAAAAAAAAAAGAAAAATAATAACACAGATCTTGGCAGTGCCTTTTACCTATGTGACATGCTGCAGCGCTATTGCTCTGGATGCAGATAGATCATTTGCTCTGTGCAAAACCAAACCTGACTGGTTTTAGCTTGAGGCGAGACACCAGAGCTCTGCTTGCCCCATCCAAGTGATATTTCATCTCCTCAAGAATTAGTTCATCTAGTGGCGCACTGATTCTATGTTCACAATGAGATTCTCCACCTTCATTTTAAAGCACTTAGTCCTTGTGACATAGCCTTGAGTATCTCGTGAAGTATCTTTTCTGTTTGACTCTTCACCCTTGAAAATATTTCCCGTGTAGCATTTCATTGGGATCTTTGTCTCCATTCTGACAGCTGTTTTTTTCTGCAGTAAGAACTAAGTCAGTGTCTTTGTCCAGAATTTCAAATCCAAGCACCTGAACTGAGGGTCCTAAATCTCAGAGGTGAGCATGTACTTTAAAATGGCTTAATGCTTAAAATTGTTAAATATGCATGGATAAAACAGACTTTGTGAGCTATAGCAAGTCAGACTATCTGCAAACTAGCACTTTAAAGTGGAGTTATGACCAGAAGTGAAGCCAGATCATACTGTGAGAGGCTGCCATGTATTCTTTCCATGGAAATATTTAAGTGGTTCACAGCTGATGATGTTTGACTCTTGTATAAATTCCAGCTTCAGATGACAGCTGCTCATAGTTGCTCCTTGTCACCCACATACGCACAACACATATACCTGCCCTCCAAGTATATGCAGACCACCTCGTTTGCAGTTGCTCTGATTTGTGTTTGCCAAAGAAAACTCATGCTCATGGGACCTCCGCTCCTCCACTGAGGCATACTGCAAATGCGCATCTTTCATTTACAATCAGATCCCTAGAGATATACACTTTCAAATATATTTTGCTCAGATGTGTTCATACTTGCATGCAGAATGACTGGTCCTGTATGAGGGCAGAAGAGGCACTTCACATGATGCTGCATTCGCCCAGTCATGCATGTAATCCCGTATTCTCACACGCATGCAGAGCCTGCTGTTTTCCACGTGTGTATCGTAGCAAATAATCTAAATCTCTTTCTTCCCATCCTGCTTAACATGCAAATGTGGATAGCACATCAAGATTAGAAATAAATGTAGCAGAATGACTTCAGTCAACCTGAAATGTCGAATGACTCATTCACACCCTTTGCACAGTGTTCCCGTCTTGCCACATGCAATCTATTGAATAGTCTGAAGGCTGTGCGGTTCCCTGCTGCAGAGCAGCAATCGATCTCTTGCTCGCTGAAGAAGTGGGACCATGATTATTTTTGCAGGGTGCAGAGGGGTTACAAGGTGAGGTTCCAGTTAGCCTCACTGCCACAAAGGTGCCCACGCTGTAGGAACGGGAAACGTGGGATGTCAAGGCTGATCAACCTATAGGGAACTTTACGTGCTTAGTTAAGTCTTAGTCAGTCAGTTCAGTAACTGATATTCCTACCTCAGGGTACGACCTGGGTATTTTTATTCCAGATGATGAGGACATATTCCAATTTGATGTAACTCAGTTTTGGATTAAGATAAACAAGAATAAGTTGTTCCTGCTTCAGAGTAAAAATGTCTACGTGTTAAATCATTCAGGAACTGCTGCTGCACTTTAATTTCAAAGGTATCGTAATCCAAGTGAACTAAAAAATGCACAGACAAACATGAAATATGTTCCACTCTTCCACTTGAAACGGTACGATTGCTGTGCAGAGATAAACCCCAGGAATAGTAACAAGCTGGCATTCACATTTACCTTGTAATGAGAAGAAAAGTTGGATTGACTGTCAGAGTTGCATCTTTAAATGTATGAATTACTGTAATTGACTGCTTTTAAAACTCTTTCAGAAGCATTCCCAAATGCAGACGCATTTAATTTATAGAAAGGCTGTTTTGTAGCACTTAGGCCTTGTAAAGGGAGTTCTGTGTTTAAATGGAAGTTGAGCCATGAAGATCCATTAGGCAGAAAAAAAACCCACCACACATAGTTAATGCAACGCAGAGGTTCAGAAGGTAAATATGCAACTGGTGACATTATGCAATGAAGGTACCACAGCAGTGCCCATTATATCACATGGCAGATACCAGTAGCAGCTTTTCAATTTCTCTGTTCTTACTTAGATGTGAAGCTTCGTATATAAAGCATGTCAGATCTTCTTCTCAGAATAAAGGTGTCTGTGAGCTGAAATTATGTATAACTTGTCCAAGAGGGCTCTGAGAACCTAATTGTCAGGTTTCCTATGTTTGTTTAGATTATCATATCTTAAATGTATGTTGAACTAGATTTTTATATTTTATTCTTCATAAAAGCACAAGAGGAGAGGAAAAATATACGAGGGAAAAGAGGCGAGACAAAATTTTCTGTGAAAAAAATTGCAACTTGTGCAGTCAGATTCGATTTTGTACAAAAATACATTTATGGCTAAAAGGACAAAGAAACATTGCCTTTTCTTACTGAGCTAACTGTAGTTCTGCTTTTGTGAAAAATCATATCTATTGGCACACAATGTAATTTTAGTACTAGAGTTCCAGGTTTTGCACAATTATCTGTGCTGCCAGGATTAATCTTACACAAAAAAAAAATAAAAAACCCAAAAATAGCAGTTTCATCACTTGGTCTTCTTCCCTTTTTACAAAAAAAAAAAAATATCATCAGCTGGTCTGATGAAAGAAGCATGCAGTAGTTGATTTGAAAAATAATATTATGTACCCAGCAGTATATACGAGCAGATTTTCATAGCATTTTGTTCACATATACCACTCAAATGTATTGATATACAGTAGAGTCCAATATAAGATTAAAAACTGTTCTTACCAGATTGGATTAATACCTTAATGTAATGAATTCGCTAGGTTGTGCTATGCCCAGAAATAAAGAAATTATAGCATTCTGTTGCATCCTTCAGCTTTTATATATGAAAAGAGGAGTTTCGTAACTGCTGTGGAAATGAACCAAAGACATAAAGTGAACTTACTCCTACTTTAGCACAAATATTTACAGATTTATTTTACAGATTTATTTTCCAGATTTCCATTGCACATTGCAAAATGCATGACTGCGCATAGACAAAGGGAATTTACCATTCACATGCACATCCAGTGTGTATTTGTATGCAGACCTGCGTGAACGCCAGAATTGCTCAGCTCACAGTTAAAGTACAAGAGCTCAGATTCATAGAACAGTGTGTTGGATACTGTACATTTTTTTTTTTAAATCTCCCTCTGACGGTCAAAGCTGGAGATAATGAATCTTGAGTATTCTTTCTCATATTTAGATACCCAAATACAAGGAAAACCCCTTGGAGTATCTCAGTCTAATTGTAGGTGAGTTTTTTCGGTCTGTGGTTTTTTGGTTGGTTGGTTTTAATCAAGCCTCATAGTATCAAGTCAAGTCTTACTCATTTTGATTCTATTGCTTTGGAAGTGACTTTTGGAAAGTCCATCCTGAGAGGAAAGGTGTCTGAAATGTAACATCATTCCTCATCCCAGCATCTTGTATGATCAATTTGAGAACTCTAATTCTCCATCCGACTTGCTGCTAGCGGAATGATTGTCTGGAGCTGTTTGCAGCTGGAGCGATTCGGAGAGGCTTTGAAGATACTTGTAATTACATCGAAGACCAGTTTCAGGATAAGCAGTCCCAGGATTTCAGAGAGCCCCAACACGGTCTGACTCTCCCTTGATCCCTCTGGAATGCGGTCTTTTACTAAGAGTAGGATAAAAATCATAGAGGGTTACACCCGCATGAAAGCAGATGTATGTACAGGTGCATAGATTCCAGAAGAAATTCAGAGGTGTACATTCTTACACTTGTTTATCAAATATTAGTGCAAATATGCTCAAATCACCTGGTATGTTGATATATTGATGTGGTATACTGATACAGTGGTCTGTCACAGCCGTAAATTCTGTGAATCCACAAAGTGCAAGCTCCGCTTGCGCACAAGAAGCAGATCCCTTACGTACATATGCTCATGCAGAGCGGGAAAAGGATTGTTATTCTGATAACCACGCATTTTTGCAGTAAAATACGTATCAGCCAGCACTGAAGCTTACCAAGAAAAGATGAGAAAAATTGAGAGGCAGTTAGCTAGATAAGGTATGAGGAGATTTTTTTAAAAAGTAGCATAGAAGGAAGTGGCTACATTTTTCATACTTCAGTTGTTTGTCTGGAGGGTTCAAGAAGGAGCTGCTCAACAATTGTGCCCAAAGAGACCATTCAAAGCAACTTCCCATCAGGCGGCATTCCTCAAGTGTCTGCTCTTTAGGAGCAGTCGGGGAAAATTCGTTCTGTGGGAAGCAGCTAATGGAGCTGCATTACAGACCCCTTATTGCTCTGCCTGACAGAGAGACAGCAGGTTCACTTTGGCAGCTCCAGAGCCCTGATCAGTTCAGATTAGGGGCACATTGTCTGTCTGGTTTAATCAGGCATGTTTAGATATATTTATCATGATTAGAGGGGTGTAGCATAGGGAGGGGGAAGAAATAAAGAGTAAGATTACTTTTCTCTTGCTTCAAATGGAAGCTTAGCAAATCCCACTGAGTCACTAGGTGCTCATCAAAGGGAGAATTTAAATCCTGGAAAGGAATGTTTTGTTGAACAATCCAGCGCTGGATTCAAATCGCTGAAGAGTCTCCTTTCTTTTCTCTCGTTTCCTTTCTCCCTCTACTGCTTGCGTGTAGCAAAGAAGAAAATTAGCATTGATAGCTTGATAGGCATGCAGCCCCTGCCTAGCTTCTCTGTAGTTCAAATCTAATAATGTGGTGGCAAAATTAGCTATCGTCATAATGGCCTTGATATCTGACTGCTGTATTTTTGTCCTGTTTATCTTTCAGGAACACACAGGGTACCATTGCAACAGCCTTATTTTGCTACTTTTTAGTGTTCAGAAGGGATTATAATAAACAAATGGTAAAGACTGGGAAGAGGCTTCTTTTTCTATTGGTAGCAGCATCTCTCTCTCTGTCTTCACTGGGCTGTTTTTTTCTTTTGGATTTGAACACTGTAGGAAAGAATTAGCCCTGTATCATAAAGTCAGATCTGCCAAATTTGCTGCTGGTGTAACTTGGTATGGCTTATAGGTGATGGTGGAGATCAAGTGATTAACTCTTCAGAGCCTCTGAAAGAGGCGGTGTTGGCTCCCAAGAGAGCGGAAAGGAGGCTAAAGGTTTCTTAGACCTGTCTTAGTGCTGAGGGTAATCGGAAACTAGTCATGTGCGGACAGACTCCAGAACAGAGATCAGGCTGCAGGATCCAGATGGTTTTCTGTCCTGTGAAACTGGCCCTTTTTAGGTCTCAGGTGAGATGAATGTAGGACAGACTTGGAAAAAGTACTCTTATGAGGAGCACATTCTGTTCCTCTTTTCCTGTGGTCTCCAGCCTTCTTTGGGCTTGCAGATTCACCCAGAATTTCCCAGTGAAGGTACAAATTGCTGTAAGATGTATCTTCTTAGATCTGCCAATCCCTTAAAAGTAGTTCATGGGCCCAAGCTGAAACTACACAACACAGTGGGCATGCTTTGGCCATGTGTGCGTAGAGCAATCGGCAACACAGAAGCTGTAAGGCAGTTGCTCCTGTCTGAGCTCTTGGGCTGTAATGCAGCAGTAAAAGGAAATATATGGAAATCTGGGAGAACTGTTTGACAGCAAAGGAAAAGAATACAAAACTTACCCTTTCTCAGTCGTAATCTGCTCCTTCGTCCTCCGCTAATCCGGTGATTTCTGTGGCAGTTCAGTTCTTGTGATCTTGTAATTGCTGTCAAGATGATAATCTGGGATGCCATGAACATGGCTCAGTGTAATCACCCTACAAATGCAGGAGATGGGGAAGCTAACTGATTAGATACAAAAGGCTGCTAGTGAGACACTAATAATTCAGTAATCATGATTTACGGGCTGGGGAACATAGAAGAGAAAGTTGGCTAGTTTGGAAGGATTTGAAGAAAATATTTAACATCGTCAAGTTCGCCAGTACTTCTTTAGAATAGAAAACTAGAGGATCATAGAAATATATTCCCAAAGAAAAATCTCTCAGAAGTGCAGAGTTGCTCACAGCTGGAATGGTAGGAGGTGTCTTTGGAGATGAATTAGCAGAACGATGGGAAGGACTGCATTAATCAAATCACAAACTAACACTGTTGTTCAAAATTAAAGCCACATGTCCTTGCAATAAATGTGCTACATTGATGGTAGCAGACAGTTAAATTTGTGCAGTCTCCTAGTATATGCACAACTGCAGAATTAGGTAGGTACTCTTACAGTTAAGAGTCATCCCTGTAAGAAAAATAGCTTCACACCTTTAATAGTTGTCCCACATGTGTGAGGATGGTAGGCTGTAGTCATACCAGCTAAACTGAATGTGGCTTATGAGGGTGGTGGTGAAAAGACCAGCACTAGAATAACAATAGCTATGCAGCTGATGCTGTTGACTGAGCTGCTTGAAAATTCGACAACATGCTCGAACAGGACAGCTGCAGGTGAGCAGCAAGGTGCAGAGCTTTCAAGACAACCTTTGCTAACAGGAAGCATCGCACATTGGGATAGAGCTCTGCCCAGATCAGTTCACGGATCTCTGCAGAGCTTTTATAGCACTGCCACTCCTATGTACTCAGTCCTGAAAAAAATAACTGCCCGCTAATGACCTGTCAGCGTGGACAGCCTGAGCAGCTGTTTGCAGAACACGAAGCGGTGAGAGAGGATGAATTGCTGTGTGTGGAGCATATCTGAATGTGGGGACAGGAATAGTTGGGAGACTGGGAAAGACCATACAGTTTCCATTCATAACATTCAGCTTGATGTGGATTTATAGCCCTGATGCTCCTGAATCCACAGATGCTAAGTTATTACTTACAGCAAAACAAAGTAATTGAAATCTTCCTTGTTTCCACACCTTGACTTCTGTTTCCCTTGTTGGCAATGTTACTTTCTGGAGGCAAACTAATTACAAACACGGGGAAGTAGTTTATACTGAGGATAAAGAAAATCTAGCTTCTTAATAGTTCATATATTATCAAACCCAACAATTCAGAGTAAGCAAAATAATTGATTTCTACATTTTATTGAAAATAACCTTTTTCCCCTTTTATTTTCTTCCCTTTTTTTCTTTCCCCTTTGTTTTCTTTTCTCTCTCCCGTGCTTCCCAGATAGAAGCTAAAGTGGATAAAATGCCTTGGAAGAAGTTTTTTCTCTTGAAAGTTCCACCTCAGCAAGAAATTACTAAAATTTCATGAGTCAATGTATTCTTTGGCAGTTTTCAGACAAGTTTGCAGATATGTCTATTTTGGGTCATTCACTTAAATGTAAAAGCATGTATAAGTTTATCTGTGTCAAGCTTTCTAAATCCTGGTCTTCCCAGGCTGTATCGTAGCCATGGTTCAGCTGTCCCATCTGGCTTGTGCCAGTAGCAGATGATGACATAAGAAGTCTGCAGCAGGTAGTGGTGGAACAACCTGTCTGCCTGGGTTAGGTTTTACCCAGTTGCCTAATAGAGATTGGCTAAAACAGGGAAGCGTAGAGTCTAACACTCTTCCCATAAGGTTTGACTCCACTCATTGTGGCTGAAGCATCTAGATGTATCTTCATATTTCTCAACATAGCTGTGATGCATGTATTACACATGGCAAAGAGGTTAACATGCTACTATAACTGTGACAGGGGAGGAGTATATAGAAATGGTGAAGAAAGAAAAGTGGAACTATTTTCTGTCCGATCCTATTTCATATCCTTTCTCATTGTTGGGGGCTTGCTGCTATTGAGCATGTTGGTTACGGTATAGAAAGCCACATCTTTTATGGCTTGGCATTAAATAGATTTAATATTACCCTGGAGTAGTTCTGGATACCTAGCAGGAATCCATACAGTGTTTTGTAGCATTGTAAGGCAGCAATCATGAGTGACAGCTCACAGCAGCACTCTTGCTGGGGGGCCCATTAGACCACATCATGGTAGAAACGGAGAAAATAGGTCGGTCTAATGTGTAACGTAATGTAATCTGTCAGGCCGTTCACAGAGCATGAGAATAAACATAGCTTAAAACCAGGAAGACTGTGAGAATTTGTGTTTCACCTGCCTGTACAGAAGTTTATATTCCTGATACGTATGGTGATAGCCATAGGTAAAACTTTTCACATCATGACAAGAGCTAGCTGCCGCACTTGTCATGGTCCCCTGCTTTCTGTACCTGTATATTTTTTTCAGCAAAATATATTGGAGATTTTCATCTTCAGAGGGAATTCTCATTGTCCCTACTCCTCACTGGTTTGAGTACTTCCTAATTTACAGCCTACCTCTGTCTTAGACAAATTCCAGGGATATTACTGCCTCCACAAAGTCAGGAAGGATGGGGGACTGTCACTGCCTGTGGCTGCCTTAAACTAGCATGTTTTGGTACTTTTCATAAAGTGCCATGGCTTATAAAAAAGGATTAATCAAGTCTGGTTACAGTTCCACCCAGCCATGATGCTGTGCCCAGCAACAGCAGTGTGGGGAAGTAGGGTAAGGACAGGACAACTACACTGCAAAACTTCTTTCACTGAGGCTTCCCAGATCTCGACAGCTATGAGAATGAGCTTATGCTATAAGAAACGATGGATAAAAATTTCCTGTTTGTGTTTTCCGTGATTCTCATTATTTTTTACATTGCTTTTGTATTTATTCCTCTGTCAATTTTTTTCTTAGGGTGAAGGATCCTAGTCTGTTTGATTCGGTCCTCCCTTGTTCAGAAACTTTCCGTTCCTTTCACCATCCTTAATTACTTTCTCTAGTATATTGAATGCTACTGTTTCCATTTTTCAGATGGAGGGATGAGAACTAGTGGCCATATTCAAGTTACAAATATTCAAACAGGTGCCCACATGTACAGCGACATGATGTTGCTTTCTGTTTTGTTCTCTATTGCTTTCCTGGCATTTCTTAACATGTTTTTTTGACTTCCACTGAGCTGACGCTTAGATAGAACTATCCACAGCAACTCAAAAGTATCTTTCTTGAATGGTAATTGCTGTCTTCATGTAGTTATGGTTGTTTATTCCCATGTCCGTTATTTTGCAGTCATCGGCACTGAGATTCATCTTGCATTTCAACAGTATTTTGAAAATCATCTGCAAGTCTTTGTGATCAGATTTAATATGTATTACCTGATTTTTCTTTTTCCTCATCAGTAAGTTTTATCACTACATTTTTTTCTAGATCATTTATGAATATGTTGAACAGCTCATTCAAGCTATTAAATCCTCTATAGGACCTTCTCTCTTATTCTTAGAGAGCTTAGGAAGTTTTTTTAACAGTCTTCAGTGAGAGATTTCATCAAAAGGGATTTAGAAATGCAAGTTTTATATCAAGTGATCACCAATATTCACATGCTCATCGGCTCCTTGAAAGAACCAGGATCTGAGCAGTATAAAACCTATGTGAGGGGCAATTGCAATGTTGTTTCTCTTTAATGCCAAGTAATTATTTTTTCCATTATTATTCTTTATATCCATTTCAGGCATACAGAAGTTAGCCCTCCTGCCCCTTGCATCACCTCAAAATGCTTTTCCAGCTTTGGCATTGCATTTTCAGCTTTTTCTCCTAGTTCTGAGGCTGGGTTAGGTCTTAATATGGTATACCAGAGCTTAATTGCTCAGCCTTTACCATTTCATGTTCAAGTTAGATTTCAGTTAACATTTCTAAAGTATCAAATCTTAAATTTACTCTTGTTCATTTACCAATTAGTCCTGAAACTTTTTCTTTCAATTCTTCAGCTTGAGACAGTTCCCCTGGCTCTTTTCTGCAAAGAAAACCCCAGTGTGGGGACCACCTTGCTTCCCTACTGGAGATGCACAGATGCAGAGAATTCATTTAGCTTTTGTGCTTCATCCTTATCTTCTTTGAGCACTCCTTTTACATCTCAATCATCTGTCAGCCCTACAGACACTCTGGCAGGCTTCCTGCTTCTGTTGTCTTTGAAAATAATTTTATTACATGTTTTTATGTCTTCAGCTACTTGTTCCTCGAGATATGCTTTTCAACAAACTTATTATGGTTTCTCAGTTAACTTACCAGATCTGTGTTCTTTTCTGTTTTCCTTATTTGGGTAGAACTTGGATTTTTTGAGGGGCAGTACCCTCCTTTTATCAGCTGTTAAACCAACCTGGGCTGAGGCAGCAACAAAGGGCAGGTTCTTTTGAACTGACACCACCATTTTAAATATGCAGCATACCAGATATTTTCAGCATTAGAGGCTGATAATTGTCTGTGCCCCAGTCTATCTCATGACAGAGACTGTTCTGTGCCTCTGCCCCCCATGCCCACTCTTGACTGTTCTCGTCCACACACGTGGACCCGTGACTGATGTGGCACACTGTCACTGCAGGGAGGAGCCTGACACAGGCTGAGATCTCCTTCTCTTCCTTCCCTTAGATGGTAACGCGCCTCCTGCTTTCTAGCAAAGTGCCAGAGGAGAGGAGAGCTGCTACAAGGTATGGGGTGACCGTGGCTCTGAGACTCGAGTGGGGGGAGCTGTGCGGGAAAGGCACTAAGGAGAAAAGGTGAGGGGAGCTTGGAAGGAGAGGTAAAGTACTGCGCGGTAGGGGAAGAGCATGGGATCCCACTGCCATCTTGTTCATCATCTTCCACAACAGGGCAGCGCTTCTGTGGGACAAATCCTTGTGCCTCAGCCAAATCTGACCATCTGGAAACTGAGGGGGGAGGTGGGCAAACAGAAGGAGGTGGTTTCCCCTCACCTTGGTCCTTCACACCAGCCCTTCCATCACAGCCAAGATGCATGATTTTAGACTCTCAGAATACTGGGCGGTATCGTGCTGCTCTCTTCGGGGCTGCTGTTGCACTGGCTTCCCATGGTGCTGCACAGCTCTACTCTGTCATGACTGGAAGTAGCACAGAAGACCCAGGTTCTCCAGGGAGATTAAGCACCCTCCTAGTCTGGGGCCTTTCTTAACAACTGCAGTTGGTTATGGAGTCCTGAAAGTTTATTTGTGAATCCCGTTCCTCGGAGGCTTATTTTGTCTGCTCACAGAAGCTCAGCCCAAGTGCTGTACATTGTGCTGGGTGGCAGGATAGCCAGGACTTAAACACAACAGTGCTGGGTGTTATAGTGACTTGTTCTCCCTTATAAATTTTACCTTCTTATCACTGACAGTCAGCGGAGCTGCACCGTTAACTCCGTAGCAAGAGGTTTGTGTTTTTGGAACGAAATATTCCCATGCCACTTGTATGTGGCTTAGCTGGTGAAAACAAAGCTTTTATCTATCACAGCTCTTCTAGATAACGGCTCCCTTCTCCATTGTTTCTGATTAAATGTCATCTGGAGTTTCTGTGGAGATGTTCAGGGTTGAATTCTGTCCCTAGTTGCTTGTCAGTCTGATAGGTTGTTCTTGCAGAGTGGAACAAAGGCACAGTCATTGGTGCTGTATATCTCGGTGTAAAACCTCACTGAACGGAGCTGCAGGCTGGAGATGTGCATGTCATGGGCATAAAAATAAAAACTTTTGTTCATATGGCTCCTTTAACAGGCACGTTGTTGCAACTATGCCCTTTTTCTGTGATGTTAATATGTGAGGTGGAGCAGGGTTGAGCCTGGTCAGTCCTGAGTGTTAAACTCTTCAGAGGTGGTGACCTTCCCTGGCATTCTTACTAGTGAATGTTGACCCAACTTGGTGTAGGGTAACAGTGTTAAACTCTTTGGGATGCTGCTGTCAGACTGTGTTGCTTGCTGACATGATTTAGGCCTTGGCTCTTTTCATCCACAGAGAGATGCTGGCGTTCTTGCTCAAGGAATGGCAGTCTGCCAAACTAAAATACCTACCTAGTGCTTCCAAAGCCCCGCTGCTTTTCACTTCTCCTTTTATGAATCTTCTGCTGCTCCGATCCCACAGAATTGCAGTAGCCTTATGCCCCTTGGATACGCCTCGTTACAATGGGGAACCGCAGAGAAAATTCACCTCCCTGCAGAGAGCCAGCACAAAATGGAGGGTACTGGTCAACTCACACTCAGAACTGAAAAATCCTCCTTTGAACACCGCACAGACTTCATGCTAAACTCTGTACAAAGGTGATTTTCACACAGAACATTACGCACAGTCTAAAATTGTCCTTGGTTACTCGAAAGCTTAAAGGAGTTGCACCAGGCAGTTAAAAGCGGAATCTGGCTCCCTGCAAACTGCCGTGCTGTCCTTTAGGATAAAAGGTGCTGGAGAAATGCAAGTTATGACAATAAGAAAAAAATTCCTGCCACTCTGTGTCGTGGGGTGGTGCTTGAAGTCACGCACATGCAGAGAGGGAAAGAATGGGCCCCTGGCAGGCGAGTTTTCATGAGAGCCCAGCACTGACCCATGTGGAGTGAGGATTCTCGAGTTACAGATGGTGGGAGGAACAGGATCAGAAAAACAGAACGGGTTTGAAGTTCAGGTGATGAAAAGTGGCAGGCTGGAGTTCAAAGACAGGATTATTGGCTAGTGTTGCTTTAGTAGTTGGTGGGGGAAGAGCTTAAGGCCACAGCATTACTGCATTGCTGATTTATCAACACAGCCAACTCTGTGTATGGTATTTGAGTCACTTCTAAATCCAGCCGCTGGCAATGACAAGCACATTTAATCCATGTGGTAGATTGTTTGAAGAGGTATCTGTCTCCTGGTCTCTCCCCGAGGTTGGGATTGCTGAAATTGAAAAGGAGGTGAGAGAGTAGATTTTAACTGTTTCACAAACACTTCTCCTTTTGACGGTGGTCACATCTCCAATAGCATCTTTAACGTTTGGGATATTGAAAAACGAAAGGCTCTTTCCCCTCTTGCCTGCTGCAGAGAGAACCCCCGCTGTCTCTTCTGTGATTAAGGGGCAAAAATCAAAGAAAGGATTTGTATTTAAACAGTTTATTGTTTTTAAGTGTGATTTATTTTTTTTCTCAAGAAGGGATTAATGCTCTGCACTTAGTTGTTCCAGGATTCATCTGCACTGTTGGCTCTGATCCCTCTGCAGCAGCCCACCGCTGCAAGATAAAACACTGAAAAACACCCCTTACTAAAGTAATTCTCCTTTAGTCTTTTTCTTCAGTTCTCTTTCATGAAAGAGTATCATTGTTTAACTAGTTCCCTCAATGGTTAATTCCCACTCTGATTTAATACCCATATGCTCTGTTAGCACACAAGGGGCTCACAGCGGCTGTGGGAGATTATAGACTGAAGCTCCAAAAATGTCAGTGCAGGAATAGAGGACAGTTCTCAGATCAGGCCTGAGTCGCATCTACAGAGTTACACCAATGACTGGAATAAGAGTGGGGTAATCAGAGGTGAACCTAAGCTATATTTGCAGATCTGCAAAGGGTATCCAAAGTAAAAATTGAGGAGAATTGCTAAGTTGACAGGGAGAAAAGGGAGTGAAAACATTTGGAATAGCTGGAAAGCTTGAGACTGGAAATAAAGCACATCGGTAAAACATAGGGTATTATAGTTCAATATTGATGTATCTTGGCAAAACCCTAAGGCAATGGGCTGGAATAGCAGGTGCACAGCAGGTCACAACAGAGCTATGTACTCCAACCTACATGGGAGACCCCAACACTGAAACCAGCCCAGCTGCTGTAGGATGGGTTTGGGCTGAATGAGCAGAGCTGCATGTGGAGTGCTAAAAAATTTGTCTTTATGCCACCTGGCTCACATCAGACACATGATTACAAATTCACCTATAAGCAGCAGAAAAAGAGGGTGCTAACAAAACGCAATAGGAATTACGTGAAGATCTTTTTCTAGTTAGACATGAGATGAGACAAATCTCAGAACTGATCTCCAATGATGCCCCTCTTGTGGATCACTTTATCCCAGGCATCTTCCGTCAAGTGCAAAGTGCAAGCAAGAAATACACAATTTAGCCAATAAATAACTGCTTTATACAGTTAACAATGAGAGAAGCAAGCTAGGATTTAATGAAATTTTAGGCTTGGCATCAGCATACTTCTCTACCTTTGTAAAGGCACCTAAAGAGTCTTTGCTGGTGAAGCAGGCATCACTTGGGAGGAAGAGCCAGCCTCCGTGGTTGCCATCTGCCATCAGCTCAGTCAGGACTGATAGCACTGACAACACCACGCAGAGACCTCAACGATTCATGACTGGTCCTCAGCTGGACTGACTATCCCAAGTTAAACTTCCTGTGGTTTTGTTTTTTCTCTGAGATTTTATATCTTTCCATGCTGGTGTTTTTCCTCTTGAGTCCTGGGCTATTGCTGGTGCCGTCTCAACAGCCCAACCTCTGCCTGTAATTTTTGCCCTGTAGACTTTCTTCCAGCTCATTCTCACCAGTTTGAGGCAAGTGGCACTGTGTCAGAGCTGAGCCCTGGATCCTTGGTACATAGGTAGTTAAATCCCTGGGCTGTGTGTCAAAGGAGGAAGCTTACAGCAGGTATTGCAGAGAAGTTTGTTGATTTCAAAGTTGCATAATTTTGGAGCTTGCTTAGTATCAGCACTTCATATTTTGGGGTTCCTGTCTCAGTTCTCACAGTAGACAAGAAATAGTCCTTTAACTACTGTTGTTCATATGGCTTCTTTCTAGGGCTTTCTGGTTTTTCTTAAGCCATAAATTTTGGATGTATCTGTGAGAGATGAAGTTAGGTAATGGAATCTTTGGCTTCAGGATCACTGTTCCCAGACAAACCTAGTTTAATAACCATAAAAATTACTTCTATATTGGAGCTGTCTGATGGTCTCCACAAGCTGGGCTGCAAGAGCATCTACCAGCAGTGCACTTGCTTAATGTGGCACTTCCTGGCTATTTCTTGTCTTGTCACTGGCAGCCTCACTGCTGGGCTGCAGGGTCCATGGAGCCAGCCATGGGAAATGAGTAACTCTCTTGATTATAGAAGTGGTCCTGCTGGGGTACATCTGAGTTGCATGAGCAGGAAGTGGTGAAGAAGCAAAGCTCATGTTGCTACTTCCCCTGCCACATCTGCTGTGCTGATGAAAAGCGGGCTTTGGTTCACAGGCTGTCTCGTACGTTTGAGGCTCCTGGGTTACCAACATTGAGGGAGAGTAAGTGCAGGCCTTAAATTTGTCAGTGCTACATTTTCACTCTCTGCCTGCTCCAGAGTAGGGAATACAGCCTTTCAGCAAACATTTTTTCTAGCTGAAAATTGTGGTCACCCGTGCTAAGCCATCACAGAGAAAAGTCTTTCAACCTTCAGCATTGTGGCCCCTGTCCAAGAAGCACTTATATTTATTGCAGGCTGTTCATTTTGTCCACTATTTGTCTCGCTTTTGAGATAAGGAGTAAGTCATTGCAGAAGGCAAATGCGTTCTTCTATTGCATGACAGAGTCACTTGCTTTATTAGGAACTGTGACAGAGTAATGGTTGGTCTATACAGAATTTTTTTCCTTGCTACCGGTTTATTTGGGTGATGTGTGCAAAATTCTCCATGGGATCTGTTGGAATAAGCATGCACAATGGGTTCTTCGAACTACTGACTTGAGATAATTATGGCCGTGCCAACTCTTTCACCTGTTAATGGCTTTCCATGTCTAGTAACTAACGTCTACCAATAGTTGGCATATGCTCACGCACGTACAAATCACAGCATAGCCTATAAGCTTTCTAGAGGCTTGACTCAGCAGTCCCAGCAGCTCATAGACGTTGACAAGCATATACTTCTTCCAGTTTTGCTCTTCCACCAAGACACAGTATGGAAGCCATCGCCAAGTTTGATTTCAGTGCTTCTGGAGAGGATGAGTTGAGCTTCCAGGCTGGGGATATACTGAAGGTAAGTACAGCCTCAGACTTGACTAAACAGCATTTCTAAGTATGCTACCAGCTCTTTCTGTATTCCCATTTGCTTTGACAAGACTGATGAAGACAGATACCTATAAACTGGAATAGAAATGCAGGGTACTCGGCTCCCATGGGGCTTGCTATAGGTCAGCTAACAAACTCTAAGTTGCTTGAGTCTTTGTCCACTTCACTAGGTTTCAGGTCCATAAACTATGCATTTAGTTGCCCTACAATCCTCCAATACTCAGGAGGGAAGGATAAATACCTTCTGTGGCAGCTGGTGACAAGTGGTGTCCCTCAAGGGTCAGTACTGGGACGAATACTATTTAACATCTTTGTCAGAGACATGGACAGTGGGACAGAATACACCCTCAGGAAGTTTGCCGATGACACCAAGCTCGGTGGTGCAGTTGACATGCTGGAAGGAAGGGATGCCATCCAGAGGGACCTGGACAGGCTTGAAAGGTGGGCTAGTGCAAATGGCATCAAGTTCAACCAAGCCAAATGCAGGGTTCCNTACAGGAGAGCTGGAGAGGGACTCTTTGTCAGGAGTTGTAGTGACAGGACAAGGGGTCACGGTTTTAAATTGGAAGAGGTAAGATTTAGATTAGATATCAGGAAGAAATTCTTTCCTGTGAGGGTGGTGAGGCACTGGAACAGGTTGCCCAGAGAAGCTGCGGATGCCACATCCCCGGAAGTGTTTAAGGTCAGGCTGGATGGGGCTTTGAGCAACCTGCTCTAGTGGGAAGTGTCCCTGCCCATGGCAGCGGGGTTGGAACTGGATGATCTTTAAGGTCCCTTCCAACTCTAACCATTCTATGATTTAGTGACACAGAGATCCAGTTCCTCGGTAGACAGATTTTGAGGGTCCCATCTGTTTTCACTGACTATACAGGTAGTCTAGAGTGACTATGTTTGGGATATGTCTAAAGGCAAGCAGGATGAGTGTGGTCCAGAGAGTATGCAGTCTTCTCTATTTCCAGCTCTGAAACTATTTAAAAGATAGTTCTCATGTATTACAGAACATATATCTAACTTTTCACTGTAATTACTCTTAGTTGCCACAGTGGTTTTAGGCAATTGCAAATAGAAGAGGAAAAGTCCATGAGACAGTTTGTTACACACATAATGTAAGAGTTTAAGAGGTCCTGAGCTAATAACATTATATACAGCTTTGCTGGACTTTGGCAGTTGGAGAATGGCAAATGTAGAGTTTATCATACACAATACAGAGCATGTAAGAGTCACTTTAAAACCTATTTGCATGTGTTGTGGTAGAACAGTTCTTGTTAACCCTACCAAAGTCCCACAGAAGAAGTCACATGCTGCTCCACCCTAATTATTTATCCCCTTCTCTGCCCCTAGCATAGCTGTTCTGTTTCAGTTGAAAATGCCTGAGTATAACTCCTCTCTAAGGCTTTTAACTCCTCCACTGTCCAAAGAAATTATGTACAACAATGAATTTAAGCCCCTCTGGCTAGGAAGCCTTCTCTACTTCCCTGTACAGTCCCAGCTATTCCAGTTAATAATGAGATACTGGGTGTCAACCTTGCTTCTTCCATCACCACCATTTTTTATTTTATTGGCCTTTTAATCCTTGAAGCTTAGACACAGCTGATGGCATCCAGAACTCATTAAGATCAAATACCATTTTTTCCCAGAGAGTTAGGAGAAGATTCTGGGGAAATCACTACCGCTCTTCAGTGTCGATGAACACTCTCATTCCTAATTCTTCCTTGAGTCAAAAGTAGTCCCCACACCCTTATTGTCCTGCGATCTTTACCTGATATCTTCTTCCTCAAGAGACTGTGGTTTCATGAAGTCCCTGGCTTGGATGATGGTGTTGGTCAGATCACTTTTCCTTCTGTTCCTCAATTTCCCTTCCTGTAAAATATAAGCTAGAGCTTCATTCAAAGTACATGGGAAGCTACTGATGAAAAGTGTCAAGTAACGCTACACATTGGTATTATTATTCTTCACTACTAGAGAGTTCACTACCGGAACAGCCAGACTGCCTCTTGCTTTAACATCCTCGAGATAAACAAAATAACACCTTAGCCACCCAAGCTGTAGTAAAAGCAAATTAACCTGAGTAACATCTCTCCTCTGGCATACGCACATGTACCTTCATACCCTGTCATGAGCCCCCTCCTGCTGCTTGCACAACCTGCTGGCTGTCTTTTCTGATTTATAAAGGAGATAAGATGAACAGTATTGATGTAGAGATTAGAAAACAGGAAACATGAGGCCCTCAACCAGCAGTGACAGGAGGAAATCCACCCGCTCACCCCCCGCACTACATCCTTCTCTGAGAGGATGACACACAGAGAAACCTGCCAGCCCTGCACTGAGAATCAGCAGGTGGGTCTTTCTGGAAACCTTGCTGCCAACAGAGCAGGGCCTGAGCATGAGCAGAGAGCAGCTATCATCCCCTTTGGTTGGTCAAAGTAGCAAAAAGGGGCCTTAATCCAGCACCCAGGGATGGAGAAGCAGTGACTATACGAGCAGAGAATTCCACAGCTTTCTATTCCCCAGCCATGCTCTATCCAAATGCATAAAAAAAGGCCTACATGGCAGGCAAGGCGATGGAGAATTGGCCCCAGAGACAGTAACATCCTGTTGCCAACACCAAGTGGTTAGAATGTGTGTTAGGCTTCCAAAAATGTGAGATTGGCTTACAAAACAACTATTACAGTTGTTAACAATAGATTTTAAATTAAGTCTTTTTCCACTTGCTTTCTCCTTTTAAAACTGTCATGGCTCATGCTTTCAGGCTTCTCTCCAAAACCAGAGAGAACAGAAATGTTCTGTTTCATAAAGTAGAGTTCTGTCCCAGGGGCTGGAATGTCAAACAAAACACCAAAGACTGCAACATTTGCAGTAAAATCACAGTGTGGCTATATCCCTGTCCTCTCTCCTCTAGCATAAGGCTGTCTGAGAGGCCACCAGCTAGGGAGCAGTGAATTTGGGCAGTCCCTGGTCAGCAGTGCAGTCCCTAAGGACCGCTGCAGTCAACATTAATGTGAGCACACTTGAAGCTGCTCCAGTGTGCACTGAGGGTTGGCTTCCTGCTATCCTACAGTCTCTTAAAGTGTAATAGTGGCTTTGAAATACTTTTTGCCTCCCTTTTATCTACCTTGGCAAATCTCAGGGTGGCTAATAATCTCTTGCAAAATGAGAGTACATGTTAACATCTGTGCAGTCACAACACACACAGATAGAGCTTTACGCCCCTCCATACCTGTCACAGATGTTTCTTCTCCCGTGTGAAACTGATATACTCCAGTACCAACTACTAAAAGCAGAACAGAGAACTCCTCTAACCCATATTAGGTCCTTCAGAGCTGAATTTCTCCATTTCACAGGCAGAGACATGTAGACAGTGTCCCTAGACACCTGGACAGGCATTCAGACCAAGGCTTAAAGTTAAGAGCCAAACCCTCTGATTCTGCATGGACTCCTTTATTGCTCCATTTGCTCTGAAGTGGCCATCAGCCACTAACCTTGCTGCACGGTGGGTGGGAAGTAGAGCGTATGTAGAGTTCTCTTCTATTCCTAAAAGACATCCTAGAATCTTGGCTACTTTTGCCTTTCTTGGGAGACGTGTTTATTCCATCCATCTCTGCATTGCAGGTTTTGAGCTCCCAGGAAGAGTGGTACAAGGCTGAGCTCAGAAGTCAAGAGGGCTACGTTCCGAAGAACTTCATTGATTTTCACGTTCCCCCGTAAGTGTGACGGAAACCGCGTGCACCACCATTGCACCTTCCCACAGAGTACTGGCAAGAGCACTCATGCATGCACAGAGGATGACATGACGGAGGAAGCACTGGTTTTAACCGCCTGCAGTTTAAGGCTGGCAAAGATTGCCATAACACTGTACTAAGTTCTGCCAGCACACCTTATTTCTGCCCTGAAGCATTCTCTGTTCTTTCAGAGCTGAGTGGTTCTCAGCGCTGTCTGTCACTCCCAAGTGACTCCTTTGTTACCGTGGCTCAGAGGGATGTCGTGTCGCTGGGATGTGGCAGGAATTGCATTTAGATCTCCTCGGACAGGAGGAGAATAGTCACAATGTGAAGTCTTGGCAACAGAAACACAGGCTGAGCACAAAAGGGGAAGGCAAGAGATCTTTCTGAAAGGAAAAGCAAGAGATTTTTCTGAAAATGAATAATAGAAATGTAATTCCTTCCCCGACTCTTAACTACATCAACTCCCTTTCCCTAAGCCTACCATCTGCATTCCCTCTGCCTGCCAAGGTGCATGCGAGTTCCTCTCGATGCACTAGAGGTCAGTGCGATGCCATGCCAAATGTGACAGCTGGTGTGACTCAGGGGCTGGGGGAGATGACAGGCCAGACATACCACCCTGCTCCCACCCGCATGCAGACACACAGACACGCACCCTTCTTCTTCGCCTTTCGTGACTGCACACCCAAAGGTGTAGGCTTGCCAGAGGCCAGGTATACCTTCATTTCTCTCTTCCCACCGAGTAGATGGCACTGTGCTTTCAGAAAGCGCTGACAGGTGTTTACATGCATGTTAAACGTGACCCTGCACCATAAATACAAGAATGCACAGCATTTTTACAACCTTTTCCATTCATTTGGCAGAAACGTTCCCTGAAGCCCCTCTATGTCTCCTCTTTTTCAAAAGTGCATTTGAGGCGAAACAGCAGAGCATGCCCAGTACTGCCAGCTGTAACACTGGTGCCCCAAGCAGGCAAACTGGGAGTGTACAGGGATTTTGAGGGTACAAATAAGTGCCACCGTCCCCTCTGGAGGTGGCACTTAAGAGCCCTTCAGGACATAAACCAGCCTGCTTGGCTGAGCTGAAGGACATTATTAGTTTGCTTTGCAAATGTGGTCTTGTACTTTTGGGCCTCAGGGGGACGAGATCTCCCAGATAGTTGTTCTTGTTTGCTCTTTCACAGGGCTGTGGCATCACGCAGGGACACCAGCAGCTTCTTTTTTTCACACACATTTTTCTCATGATTCTTTGTGTCTGCAAGAGCTGTGAAGAAATATTTCCACTTTGATGCTTTTCTAAGGGTAGCAGGTCTGCTACTTTGAAGCAGTTCAGGCCGGATGCTAGAACCAGATGTAAGGAAGAAAGCTGTCTCCTATTTTTGATGAACCATTTTTTCCCTTCTGTGCATTGCTCAGTAATTGTTGAGACCAGTTATCAATGCTGATTAAAGTCTGATTTCCCTTTCCTAACGATACATAGGTGATGTGACATTAGCACGTGATGTACATGTGATGATAGTAAGGAAAAATATAACAAAACTCAAAAGTGGAAGTGACAGAGCTTATGAAACTATCAGTCCTTCATTTTAATGTAGTACAGCCAATTGAGCATTACGTAAAGGTGGAATACTGCAGGTTGTAGATCTTACTAACTGTGGAGTGGACAGATATGAGTGTATATGATGATTTTTTTTCTCTATTGAAAAATTCCTGTTGCTGCTGTATTATTTTACTGTTTATGGTGACATTCTCATTATTTGTCCAGTGCCTCATAGTATTGTTTGTTGTGGCTGGCTAAATTTACATAAGTGTGCTTATGTATTCTGTGTTTCTGCAATTTTGTGGTATTATAACTCTTGCAGGAGCCAATTTATTAGTACTAAAACTTTCATGGCTTGCTTCTGCTAAAAATTTATGTGTGTCCCTTGCAATATATCCATCATAGTCCAGTAATTTTCAATCAGTTTACCCAAAGAAATTTGATATATATGTCAGAGAATTATGTATATATACATGCACATTTGGAATTTAATATTTCTTTGACTTACAACTTTTACTGGACTATGCCTGCAATTACAGTTTCAGCTGAGTGCTTCTTCTTAGCAGGCCAAAGCTTATGTTGTTTTCTTTGTATCTACGTGCTTTTACTACTCAAAGAAAATGGTGTGCACCCATCAAAACCCTGTACCTTAAGATGTACATGGCCACTGGGATTAGTCATGTGGGCTCCTCTGATCCTTTTGTTTTGTCTTTCCTGCACCCTACTTATTCATGTTCTCCCTACCCTCAATGTTTTTGTTCCTTACCTTGATTCACCTTTCTTATTCACACATCCGTGATTTTTCCCACTTGACAGCTGGTTTGATGAGAGGATATCCCGCCACGAAGCAGAGAACATCCTTATGAGCAAGGGAGTTGGCTCATTCGTAGTGCGAGCCAGTCAGAACTCCCATGGTGACTTCTCCATCTCTGTCAGGTATCTACTTTTCACAACATTTTCTTGCTTCTTTTCCTGTTTAATGATGTCCCTGGCCTCCTCTTGACAGGATTCCCAGGATTCCTAATGTGATGTAGCCGCTTGGGAAGTTTCCATGCTGCCAGTCACTGGCAGTGCTGCTGTATTGTGAACAAGAACAAACTAGGCACCTGTTTCCCAAACGTTTCTGCCTCTTTTCAAGTGACATGGACAATGCCCCGTTCCAAAGCTGCATACCTTGGTGACCTGTTTCTCTGAAAGAGCTGCAGCAAATCAGAGCAGTACATGGGACATGTCCCACAGCACAAAACACGTGCCTTCCATCTGTATTATTTATTTTCCTGACAGCTCTGGTTACTGAATTGAGGAATTCCAGTACTACCCATTAAGTGATGACTATTATATTGTTAACTTACTTCCCATAGGTCACTAAACAGCTATTGGACAGGAATGGCTTTTAGTTGCTTGCAGCCCAGCTGCACTTCAGCAAGTTACTACTGCCCAGCCCTTCTCCAGAGCGTTTGCTTCAAAGCAGGGCTATTAAATCAGAAAGTTGATTTCCCATTTTTCAGTCAAAAAATTGATAACCAATTTTAAATTTGAGTAGTGCTTAGCAATATCTTTCCCAAGCAGTGTGCACTTACTGATTCAGGGAGCTCAAAAAGTATCTAGGAGGAATACAGGAAAACATTCTGGCTATATCTACACCAGTAAACACCAATAAACTCAGTGCAGTTAGGCTTTGGTGCCCTTCTGGAAAAGACCTTCCTCAAAAAAATATAAAAGTGTGATCTGGTTGATGGTATCTTACTTTTCCAATTGGATCCAGGCATGAAGATGACGTCCAACACTTCAAAGTAATGAGGGATTCAAAGGGTAACTATTACTTGTGGACAGAGAAATTCCACTCACTAAACAAGCTGGTGGACTACTACAAGACAACTTCCATCTCCAGGCAAAAGCAGATCTTCCTGAGGGACAACAGCCGAGAAGAGAAGGTAAACACAAACTATCTTTAGGAGTTTCTCAGTAAGAAACCTTTCTATGGAAGAAACTCAAACCATGAAGATGTCTTGGGGTTAGGGGGAGGATCTGTCCTTGGAAACGCAGTCACATCACTACATTGGTGGGCCCTGCAACATAGTTTTTTAGTGGATTTAGTGCTATGTACAGTTATAAAATTGAACGGAATTCTCTGATTCTGTTTTGGATAGCAACAGGCAGTGCTGCAAATCAGCATGTAAGTGCTTTGCTAAAGGTGTGCTAAGGTAGAGCTGAAATTCTAAGATGCCTTACACATCCGTATTGAAATGCTTATATTTCATAAGGGCAGGCACAGAGCTGACTGGTAGATTATGCTTGAGAAGAATTTGAGCCTGGTTTCCTAGTGTCCTTTAACATTCTCAGAGTGCAGCTGTTATTACAGTTGACAGTTTGGCTGCTCAGAAGAATCATCCATCTTCTGTTACCTAGCAAACACAGTAAGGAGTGCGGAGGAACCAAGGGCAGAACCAGGAGCAGTGACTGGTAGAAACTGAAAAGTACCACTGAGAAGAAGATAGCCAATACAGGAACAAGCTGTGCACTCAGGGAAGGTGTAGTAGATGTTTGAGAAGGCAGGGGAATCCCAGTCCAATGAATCCTTGGGTTTGTGCCAGGAAAACAAGCAAATGACATAGCAGAGACTGCTAAGCATTGCACACACAGTGCTGGGAGTGAACATGCCTGGTCACTGCAGTAACAAAAGTCTTGCTTGACTGGGAAACGGATTCTGGTATTAAATTACCAGGATGTGCAAGTAGAGGCAAGGCAGAAAATACGCGACTTGCTCACTGCAGCAGTAAAGTTTTATAGGCTGCATGCGGGTCATTTGTACTGGCTCCAAAAAAGATGATTTATTTTTCAGTCTGAAAAAGGGGCTTGTATTGTTTCATTTTAGACCATTTATGCAGAGCTTTAAAAATGCATTAGTAAGGTATAAAACAGAGGCTATGAAAGAGATCACAGCAAAGAATTGTCTGGGAAAGGAGAAAGGAAGACCGTATACACGTATCTCAGTAAAACAACCTGTTTGGTCCGACTGTGAACAGGAAGGAGAAGGGAAAGGGAACAGCATTTGCTTCAAGATGCAGACAGGCAAATGAAAGAACAGGAGTCAAGTTTGCTTTGGCAAACACGCTGTACATTTGTTATGGTGATGGGCTCAGCAGGGTATGTTTAACGCTCTTCACAGTGGGGTTTCTGTTCACAATTCAAATTTCTAGATGCTACAGCCATATGATAGAATGATAGTAACAGATTTCATTGCAGAAACAAATGAAGCCCAAGGGCAGTTATTTCCAAAAAAGAGTGCGGGTCCTGTGATGGTCCTCACATCACCCCAACACCTCCCCTTACTACCCACTCATCAGATGGGTAATTGCTATGACAGAGATCTAAAATACGGGATTCCTGATTTGCCACCCTGTTCAGAGGGGCAGGATCTTTCCTTTGGAAAAGCCTCCAAGGTAAATGGTATAGTGGTAGTGATCCATGTGCAACAATTTCTGAGCTTCTGTCAAGGATGTGGTGGAAAGCAAAACCTGACCTCACTTTCATGATCTTTCTTCCATCAGGAGAGGCGTGGTGGGAGCCTGGAACGGATGGCCTGGGAAGGATTTCACCTGGGTGGAGCAGCTGGAGAAGATCATTCTTCTGTATCCAAGAGATATGTGGAGCATCCTATCCCCATACTGCAGCAGCAACAGGTACTACCAGGAATGAGGGGCTGGGACGTCAAGCCCAGGCGCATGAAACATTTGCCTTAGTTGCTTGGTAGCAAGTGAACTGTCACTTTGTCAAAAATCTGCAACCCTGAACCTTTTTAAGAGGAAGTCAGCTAGGTCTTCAGATGGGAGTAGCAGCAACGATGGTGTCAGCCTGGGGAGCCCTTGTGATGTGTAATAAATACGTGGGCTTTTCTTTAACTCTGTGATCCATGACCGATTGACAAACCAGCAAAAAGTAGCAGTCAGCGCGCAGTGGCCCTTTCTCTGGGAACCTAGGAGTGCTCTTAGGGAATTCTGGGGGCTTCATTGCAAAAACTGGAAAACAAGGAATGATGTCATGTTCTTCCTTTGCTTAGGAAAGGATATAAAGTATCATCCAGTGAGAGTGCAGAAAAACACTCCCAAATCTTGCACACACACACAAGGTTTCAGGAGCTCCTCTCTAGTCTGTAGGACAAATGAAACCTTGCTGCCTGTTTCTTTTTTCTGAATTATGCTACTGATATTCAGCACCACAAAACACATCACAGATGAGAGAGAAATGACTATGGTAACCATACAAGAGTTTGGTTTCTTTCAGAACATTTCTCCTCCCTGTTCTGGGCTCTCTCTGCTCTCTTTCATCATGTTGCATTCCTGATGTGTCAGGTTTCTTCATTCCTATGCAAGCAAAGGAGTAGAGAAGACAACAGCAGTACCTGGTGCTGTCTTCAAAATTCTTCCTGATTAATTTGGGGTGAGGTAGTTTTCCTGGGGTTGGCTTATGTCTCTAGCTAGAGACAGCATAGAGACATCCAAGGAAAGGGCTTGCCCTACTGGAGGGAAGAAATCCAAAACCACAACACTTAAGGTGTAAGAGTTCCCACATAGCAAGACCAGGGACAGTAATGAAATGGCTGTTCTCCTATCAGAAAAGCAGTGTTCTGTGTCAGGGGGCTGCTAATGGAATAATACAGCCTCTGACAAAGCTGAGGGTCTGCACTCTTTGGAGCACAGTCTAGGCATGAATCACATTTGATATAGAAAAGAAATGCTCCTAGGAGTGAACCGTCTTGCAGCTGCAAAGCCAGATCGAGCTCACTCACTTTCTGGCAGGGCCAGGTGAGGTGCAAGTTGTGCTTCAGTCTCAGGTAGCCTCAGCAACCTTTTAGGCTGAGAAAAGCACAAGTGAGACTAAAGAAGCTTTTGGTGCAAGAAAGGAAGCAGCAAGGCAGAGAGGACGAAAGCTGTGTACAAGCAACAGCAAGTACAAGCTGTTGTTCTTCCTTCTCTGTGTTGACACAGCTGATCAGACTCAGTGTTACTGAAGCACTGCTGCAACCTGAACTAACACGATAACAGATTTTGTCGTAGTGTTATCATAGAAAAGCTTAGTGCATGCACTAAGGACCTGGAGGGATGAAGACATTCAGCACCTGTCAGATGTGCAGACAAAAATGAACTTGCTCTCTAGATCTCGCCTAGCTCCTCTCTATCTCTCTGGGCTGATTTGTGTTGATACAACTTCAGATAAGCGGTCATACAGCTGCTTTTCTTTGAACCTGATTTTGTCTCTTTCCTCTTCAGCTAATTTGACTCCTGGATTCTCAGGTTTGCTCCCTGCCCTTTACAGGATGGAACAGCCCAAATGAAAAACAAAGTAATGAGCCCTCAGATATACAGTCAGCTGCATGAGCATCACTGCTGTGCCACCAGCATATGGGACAGAAGAAGAGCAAGGAGTGCGCAGGACCTCCAGATAGGCAAAACTTCCCTTGGCAAGCATGGCATTTCACCTGTGAGTTAGAACAGCCTTAGTATTTCCTCCAAAAGGCCCAGAGGTCAAAAAAGCCTCTCTCTGACCACTTTTCCCAGCAGCTGTGGAATACAGCTGAGGACAGTCAATTTTCAACAGTCTAAGGTGACTTCTTTCATAAGGGACATTGCTTGCAGGACTGCAGCACAGGGACTGTGTTGGAAACAGACATCTAAAATTACTTACATTGGGCTTGAAACCTGACTCACTGGCCACTATTGCCTCTTGCATATATCTCATTTGTACATCTCAGCATATTCATGACTTTTCTCTTGCTTTTGTCTTTCTAGGATAGATATGGTGGGAGTCTGGACAGGAAAGATGTGCTGCATGGACTGAGGGATCACAGCCAAGGAACTGCAACAGCTATGCAACGGAGACATACAGACCCACTGCACCAGCAGACACCGGTAGGTGATATACTTGGAAGTCCCCATCTGCGCAACTCACTGTGTCTCTTAGAAATGGCCAAGCAATCTGGGCAATATCACCTGCACAGAGGTTGCATGAGGAGTAGTGTATTAAGCCTGTTGGGACACACCTTAGAAGATGTTTCTGAATCTCAAGACTCCATCCCAGGCACTCTTAGGGTAGGACTATGGTGTTATACGAGCACAGCTGTAAGACTGCTCTCAAGGCCAGTAAGACTTAGTAGAAGAGGGAACTTAGCATGAGCTCAACACAATTGGTATCTGGGACATTACAAATGAGCCCAAGCTCACCTGTGGGTTTGGATCAAGCATGGGTCCAGTCCAGCAGAAGGTATTTCTGAAAATCTAATGATCTGTCCTAGAAGCACTTCATGTCCACTGATGTAAGGGACTATCAAGTATCTTTGCCACCACAGCCAGGCCTTCCTAAGCACAGTAGCTAGATGTACAGTACTCTTTAAGTTCTGTGGAGAGTTGCCTCATGATACCGTGCCATTCTACAGCAGTTTCTGTCTTGCAATATGCTTGTAGTCACACTTTGTCTTCCACTATCTTTTGCTTCAGTCCTGAAGAGACCTGTCATCACTCAGTTTTACTTGCCGGCACTTAGCACATTCTCTCAGACCTACTACACCATCAAAGTGGGACTTTCCTACCTGTCACCATTATCTGTCAGAGCCTCTTAGCACAGTGTATGCAGGCAGGATCCAGCTATGTCTCTGCAGTCATGTCAGACTGCTCCCCTACCTGGATTCATACCTGGCAGTTGACCTTAAGTAATCACCTGCTTGGCAAATTCCCGCTATATGAATGCCTGTATTAGAGCAAAATGTCTTTGCCTCAGCCTGTGATTCCAGCACCAGCTCCAAAGTATTTCTCCATCAGCTCCAAGGAGTGTAACCTAAGGCACACTCCTCTTCGTTGAGGAAATGCACATCTTAGCCCAGAACCACCACAGAATCTAGATCCAAGGAGAGAAGGGAAGGACAGCAAAACTTTCTAAAGTGTGAGAGAAAGAGGACAGATTGGATTAGGAAATTTGGAACAAACTGGGAAACAGGGACATGGCTTATTTGAGAAAAAGTCACAAATCTTTATTATAATCCAGCTCAAAATACAATATCTTTTATCCCTCAGAGACTGTGGTAATGAATAAAAAAATGTCCTTGCCTGCCCCACCCCATCAGTGATCTAGAAGCTACCAAACCCAATTAGAGGAAAGTCTATATGCCCACCCAAATAACTAGGAGCCATGTCTAAGCAGGGCCCTGGACGGAAGATCTAGCAAACAATGGTCTGTCTTCATACAGATCGCTCCATCAGTGCTGCAACATATGCCTCACAAATTATACATGACCTCTGGTGCGGGTGCCAACAGTCTCCCAGGAAATAAACCCATACTATGTCCTTTAAAATCTGATTTCCAGTCAAAATGAGAGGTTGACTACAAAGTCTCTTATGATCAAGTGCTCATAAGAAAAAGATCTGGCTATAGTGCTCATTAAAGTGCAAACCCAAAACAAACTGATACATCCAAACAGTTCCTAAATCCTTTTGATCTCAGCGAACTGACCTTGGGGAGAATCCAAAGAAGGTTTAAGACCCTCTCCTATGCCCCAGAAGTTCCCAAAATAGCAATAGCATTCTTTACAACGTTTACTAGACTTGCCTGTGTGCTGTCTTTCTGGGGGAGCAAAGTCCCTCCTACTGGTCACATTGGCCACTTCCTGTTTTAATTGCAAGATGGTCTTAATTTCAGCATTGCTTGACCTCTCTTAGTGAACATCCCGGAGCATAAGGGGGGTGAGAGGTGGATGAACTTTGAGTTGTAGCTCATTGTTGCCTGCTTGTTTCTGTCTCCTTTCCAGCGAACGCTATGGGTCCGTGCTTTGTATGACTTTGAGGCTTTGGAGCACGATGAGCTGGGCTTCCGCAGCGGAGACATCTTAGAGGTCCTGGACAGCTCCAATCCATCATGGTGGAAAGGACGTCTGCGTGGGGAACTGGGTCTCTTCCCTGCCAACTATGTCACACCAGTGCCCCTGTGACAGCACCATATGCCCCGGAAGGCCATATTGGAGCTACTCTTCTGACATGTCAAGGACAGAGAGGGAGTGCATCTTCCCTTGCCCCCAGGACATACAGTGTTTTTGGGTTTGTCTTAATTTATTGGCAATTTATCTTTTGAAGTGTTGGTATGAAAGGGAACCCTTTGAAGGGATTGGAATTTTTCCCCCTGTTTTTCACTTCTGTGAAGCAAAAATCATGGACTGTTGATTGAGACCTTGCTGGATCCTCCCTGCCCTGTCTCTTCTTTGGCTAAGTATTGATAACTTCCTGCAGTTAGGTTAGTTCCGTGGAAATACACCTCGGAGAAGTAAGGCTTCAGTATTCAGGTAGCCCTAACCTTTTCTTTTGGATCTGGTAGCACTCATAGACTCTTCAGGCTCCGTTTCACCTTTCTTTCAGAGGCAGAAGGACCACCCAGCTGAATTAAATAATCATTGGTAATCACATGAATCCTTCAGGTAAGAAAGGAAAGCAAAGGGGCTTTAGGCTGAGGTGCAAGGCAACCTTGACTTTATTAATAGTTTCTGGCTTACCCTTCTGGTACTTTCTGTGGGTATGGACTGCATGGATGTGCCAGATGAAGGGAAATGATCCTGTGAGCTTTCATACAAACAAACCAGTGGTGAAGGTACAAGAGATTGAGAAGCTACTTCCTTTGCTTCTTCTGATAGTCCTGCTCTTCTTTCTGCACCCCATAACAACAACATGTCCCATTTTCAAGCTGCTCTCTGAGGTACCTACAGCTCTGTTAAAAGTCCTAGTTAAAGCAGGTCAGGCCCTTCAGCTAAATTAATATCCTCTGGATCAGGTAACAATGAATATCCCTAACCGTTTCCTTTTATAAACTGAACTGGGGAGGGGAAGGGTTGGAGAGAAGAGGTTTTTCTGGTTTAGTGGCAGAAGTTCTTTCTCTGAGAAATTGGGTTGTTCAGGATCACTGTGTACACAGCGCTGACTTGCCAGCGAATGCCTCATCCAACAGGTTAAGCTGTTACTTTACAGTATGCAGAGAATAAAGTTGTGGCCATCAAATAGTCCGTTCTCTGTTCCAGTTTCTTTTGGATGAAAAAAGGTAAATGAAGAGGTTTTCAAGTCACTGCTGAGTGAATGTCCAGACGTGATACAAATGTACTGCAAATGCACATTAAAAAATGATCCAAACCCTGTGAAGGAGACACTGCTGCATAATCACTGCTCAGACAAGTTGATATTAAATAAAATGTCTGAATTTTGCACAACATGTGGGACCTTGGCAGTCAGCAAGGAAGTGATGATTTATCACTTTTGGGCAAGAAAGAAAGAAAAGGCAAGTGAAAAACTCTAGATACAAATCAAACCCAGCAAGAAAAATGTTCTTATCTTTTGTTAGTCTCAGTAGGAGAAAAATAATCCAGGAAATAGGGCCTCGGTAAAGACCAATTCAATGTAGCTGGCCTAAATAAAGCTGCCAGCTAGACCAAGAATTAGCAATGTCAAATTTTGGAGAGAACTCCACCAAAAGAAGGTTATTAATGGATGAAGTAAAAGGAGAATAATTAATGAGGCATATAAGCTCTAAATAGAATAGGACACTGAAAGGCACGTTAAGAGCTTATCTCCATTGGCTACCAGAGTCATTCAGGAAACTGAGAGATACTTTATGACTTCCTGGGCTAGACTTGGCCCTGTTCTCTTGCAGGAGCTCTGTTCCAGGCCTTTAACATCTCTTTTTGAAGTGAAGTCCATTAAACTTATTTTGGAACAAGCTACTTTATTACTGGGTTGGAGCAAGGGTGTAACTTCAGTGACTCCAGAGTTTGAAGAGTGTTTTGTTGTGATTCACTCTTTTTTAACTTTTTTTATTTTTTCGCTAAGGAAATATAAAATTTGGAAGAGAGAGGGTTAATATTCAATGAGAGAATTAAGACCAGAGGAAGTTGGAAGTAAAGAACCCAAAGATCAGCAAAGGCAGAGGAAGGATATGAATGATGAACCTTTCACATTCAGGTCTGGCTGACACAGAGGAAATGGTATGTTCACCATTATTCCCACCATTTCAAATCTTCTTTCTGTTAATTCTTTTTTTTTTTTATTACTTACTTTTTAAATTAGAAGCAATGCCTCCTTTTCCTTTCCTCAGCACTATAAAGACCCTCTTGGTAGTGAAGATGTAGTTGCACAAAATTAATTGGAGATAATGCACTTAGCAGTTTGATAGCTCTTCACACATTTGAAACCCCTTTACAGAGATTAACTAATTAAGCAAGTCTAAGTAGCACATTGTAAGTACCCCCATGTTAACTCATGATTCGTTTGAGGAAGAGGTAAATTTTCACGTGATTTTTTTTAATTGATGCTTAAGGAATTAATACTTAAGGTAATTAGCATTAAAGGATTGCACGCTAATTATGGACAACATACCAGAACCACAGTAAAACCATGATTTCCCATTATGAGCAGCACCTAATGACACCAAAATTACTAGGAGGCAAAGGTATCATGGCGTCTGTGATAACCAGACTTGTGCCATGCTCTGCACTACCTTCTGCATCTGGTCAAGCTCTGGTCTGCAAGACCCAGCCTTGCTTGCCTCCACTTTTGTCCTTGCTCGCTCCCTGTAGTAGAGGCAGTGCTCCCTGAATCTACCATACATGCCAGTAGCTGGGAGGCATGGGCGTCAGCCTGCATTTTTGTACCCTCCCACAGCAGAAGTTGTTTTCCTCCCAGCAAAACAACAGCACGGAGAAGAACCATGGCTCTTCCCTAGTCAACAGAGTCTGGATGCAAGAAGAGGTGTGGGCAAAGGAGGGAATTTCACTGAGGTAGAAGGTGCTGTAGCCACAGGATAGAGGTGTTTTCCTTGCCTTGTGCCATTTTCTGCTGTGTTCTGCCCATGAAATATTATCTTCCATAGATTAGGTCACTTAATAAGGCAAGAGAGAGAGACACTCCTCACCTCCACCCATATATCCTGCCAACCTTCCTGCTCCTTATTCCAACAGGTATTAATTGTAACACAATCCTTGTTAATATTGTGATGCTTCACTTGTGCTGTGAAAAACTGATTCTATTGCCCACGCAGGAGGCAAGTGTTAGCTATGTAGGACAGGGGCCTTAAGATGACAGCATGTTCCACTGAGTTTACCTGACTTTTATCAATGTTTCGTGAAGACCTAACCCTGCAGAACACTTCCCAGGAGAGCTCCCTGTGAAGCCAAAATGGGAAGGAATGAAGAGGAACCCAGAGAAGTATTTTGTTTGGTATTTTTCTTAGGCAAGAAAGACAGTTCATGAGAAAAGAGATTGTAAACAGAGATAAAGTAGGAAAAGTATGTAGGAAGGCAAACATTATTATAATAAATGAAACAGAGGAAGCTGGATTTGCACATGGAAAAATAAGTTTGATGAGCACAGCTGAGTTGTGCTTTCTTCTGTCTGAATGAACTTTTCTCCTTCCAAATTTTGATTAGAAACATCTCTGTGATTAATAAGGCTTAGCAAAAAGCAGTAAATGGAAATCTCCTTTCATGCAAAAGCTGCCCGGGCAGTCTTCTCTGCCACAAAATAGAGATGTCTCTGTCTTGGTGTACATGCTTACTGTAACAGCTGCACTCACTGGAGCACGCTGCAGAAACAACAGGAACGTGGCTGGTTCCCGTCTCACTGCTGACAACATAAGAGCACCAGGGAGAATATCCTTGGGGCTGCCACAAATTCAGCACCTGGACAGGCTACCAGGCCTGTATCCCTCTACCAGAGATACAAGACATTCCTGGGTTGCTGTTGTTTGGTTGTTGTTTTATTTTAATTGAAGGTTGTTCTCAATTTCAATGGGCTGTGCAGGAAATATGTAGCTTTTCACAAGCACTTGTTCATCATCTCTTCTATTCAGCAGCACGTCTCATCCTTCCTCCTCAATGGGATCCTGATGCTGCAGGCTCTTGGAAAGCCATTTTATCTTAAGCTCTTGGGGAGAGTAACCAAGGATGGCAGAAGCAAAAAATCCAGCAGCCAAGACCACATGGTCAGGAAAAATCAGTCTTAAAGAGCAATGAGGTATCAGCTGGGATGTTTTGCATTCCAGGAGCAATGCCCAGCAGTGAGGTGAAGGATGAGCTCTACCCTGAGTGGGAAGCAGTAGGTCTTTAATTACATCAATGTCACATCATAGGGACAACAAGGATGCCTGGTGGGACAGAGATGTGGCCATCTGGGCCAGGGCTGCTCTCACACTTTTGCTCTGCTTCCGTAGATCTCTGCTAAGGAGCCAGGGTTACACCAGACTAGGTGTGAGAAGCATTTGGCAATGCTGTTCCTCCTAATGCTGCCTGTCCCTGCCCAATGCAGCCCACAAGCCTGCCCACACCTCCCTGCAGCTGCAGTGCATCACCTCACTGTCCCTGGATGCACTAGAAAGCCCCTCACCCAGCTCTTGCCCCTGTGCTGATAGAAAGACATCTCCGCAGACTTCTCATTTCAAATACTTGTTCGAAGCAATTGGCCTAGCTGCTTTTAAATGAAACTCTATAGAGATCATTTGAAACCATTAGTGTTCCCTAGATCATCCAGGCAGTCATGCTTGCTGGTTAAAACGTATGCATTGACCTAAGAGCTTCTGACACCCGGCCACTCCTCGCCGCTGAAAGCTTTGCATTTCAGTGGGGACCCATGAGCCGCGTGTACGATAAAGCCTTTAATAGTACTGAGGAAGAGGGCAGAGCATTGCCAATTCCTCCAATTTTTAGAGGCAGCTTTCATGTGACAGAATTCGGGAGCCTTAATTTGCATCAAATGCGAAAGAAGTTTCTTACATAAGCAGAACTGACAGTGGGAAACAGCCAAGGACTTATCTGCGAGCTGCAGGACAGCAGGGGAACAGGCAAGTGAGTAGGAAAAGTTCACTGACCTTTGAGCAGAGGGAAAATTCAAAGCACATTGTCTGCTGTCATTGTGCAAGTGAGAGCTGCTTGGCGGATGTCCAGCCTGCTAACATGAAAATGCAAAATTTCACAAATGGCAGGCGTGCAAGGATCCTTGTAGACATGCAGAAATAAAATTAGCTCAGGCAACAAAGGGAGGAAGAAGAAACAAACAAATTAAAAGATCTCCAGATATCTTGTGGCTTCTCCCCGCTAGTCAGAGCAGGCTCATTTCCACAAGGATATATGAAAGATATAGCCAAGGCAAGTTTGTTTGTCACAAATGAAAATGAGAGTAAATCTGTGGGGGAGAAATGCAGTTTAGGACATTGAGTATGTTACTGTGTACTTAAAGCTATAAAATGGTGACAGTGTCTTGATACCATGACTGAAGTTCAATTCCCTGTTCAAGAAGCGCTTCTGGGAAACCATTCAGTGATATACAGCCGCAGATAAAGAAATGAAGAAAATTGAAGAAAAAAAAAAAAGAGGTACCTTCTCCACTGATCCAGAAGTCATTAGCATTCTTTCTTTTATGTTTGTGTTGTACCAATTCAGACAGCAACTTCCTTGTGGTACTGTCCGGTCCCTTTCCCTTGTCAAATTCTAACAGCACTACTGCACCAACAGATAGTAACACACAGCAGGAACCAGTTCACAGTGAGCCTTCTCATGACCAAATGTCTTCTGCCAGGTGCAGCACACCAGAAGTTCAGTGGCAAAATACTGAATTAGAAGTAGACTGCAAAACCTTTTAATTTTTTTTTTCTTTTTGTCACATTAAAATTTATTGGGTGAAAACAAATCAACTGGGAGTTTGCTGCCAGCACCAGAAAGACTAAGGGGAATTGCCCTTTGCTATGCCCCTTCTAGAGATATTTTCATCAGAGCTGAACACACCCGTACCACCAACAGCTCGTTCTGAACTAGCAGCCTTCTACACTCCCTTGGCAGAAGGGTGAATGGGAGAGAGGTGGCAGCAGGGAATCAGCTCTCTGTAGCTGCATATCTGTACATCTGAGCTTGCCATTGTGATGCCAACTGTTTGGCTGTTATCGGATGAAGATGGTCTGCTAATAACAATGGCCCTGATTTCATCAGGGCGGGTGAGTCAATCTAACAGCTCGCTGCCACCCTGCAGATAAACGATCCACTTGGGTTTTGCCAGGTTAATGAGTTGAGTCAGCTCACCCAGGGCAGCCTAAGGAGGCCCAGAGCCAGCGCAGAGCGAGCAGGGGGGGAATGCACAGCCAGGAGGGGAAGACAGAACCTCCCGGTGTTGGCAGCAGGAGCTGTTAGATCACCTCATCCCAGGCTGCAGACTCAGCAAAATGGAAAACTTATTTGGCTTTGAGGTTGCCATAATGCCTTTCCGTGAGCAGGGAAACCTTTGCTTAAAGTTTGTTTGGGAGATCGGGGTGGGGGCAGGAAAGAAGGAAAAAACCTGCCACAAACAGGGTATCCTACACCTCCTCCATGGAAGCTCATAGAAAATCTTTTCACTGAAGCAGCAAAGCTGTTAAGAGTTTGGGGTTGTTTTTTTAATGTAAATTAAAACAGGGAAAAAACCTAATTCCTAACGCAGTCACAAGAGTAAAACTCTCAGTCATTCAAGCTATTTTCAACATTACCTCTGAGGATAACCACACACAGCAGCTCTCAGGAGGAAAAACAAATAATAGCAAGAGGCACCTTGCTGCCCTGTGAAATAGCTAAATTAGTGCCACTTGTTGCTGATGCTTCTCTTTCAGGGTGGAGTGCAGCTATCAGTCGCGTTTATCAGGTTGGAGAGCACACCAGCGCTTACAAGTTTAAATCTTCAGCATCAGCTGACCAAAATGATAGCTGCATATTCTCATTTTAAATGTGCATGACTTGAAGAGCACGGACATTTCATAAGCACTTACGCAGCAGAATGCACTCTGGAACACCAGTGGTAAACATCTTGAATTTAGGACACCAGAAATAAGAGGTAAGGTGTCAAGATGCACAAATGGGTGGTTTGCACTGAATTTAGACAAATTCTGACAAAAAATAAAATGCGCATATTTAAAAGAGAAGGTTCATAACCATATAAACAGCATAGCAAGCTTCCTGTGGTCTCTACCATGCAGTCTCCAGCTTAAGCCTGGTAAGAGGGCTGGATATACTGGGTGAAATACTCTGGGCTTGGTTATGGAAAGCTGGAGAACGTGGTCATGACTGTCCCTTCAGTCTTCTGAAGCCTTTGGCTCTGTCAGCAAATTGAAGGCCAACCACTATGATGAGAGATACCATTACTAACAAAAGACTGGTGATGTTTATTGTCCTTACGGTAAATATTTAAACATGAAGGCTATTTTTTTCAAGTGCTGGCTTCCCTGCATCTAGAGGAAGTGCTGTCTCTGAATAGCAACGTGTTTTAGCTTGAGTGTGCAGCTGTGGCACACACAGGTTTGAGTATGAGGCTGGGAGGAGAATGGGAGCACCTGAGAAGACATCTGGGCAGGTGAGTGGGACTGAGCTTTGTCTCAGGAAGTCACTGTTGTACCTTTCAAATCCACGGAGCTATTCTGATTTTTACCAGCTGAGGTTCTGCCTCATTATTCCAGAAAGAGACCATACTTTAATTTGATAAGATCTTCGTGTAGGGAGCCAAAGGGTGTGGGTAGTGATTTACTCCTCTTTGAAATTATAATCATCATCTTTCATCTATTTAAAGAATCTTTATATTTACCTGTGTAAGACAGTCAAATATGGTCAAAGCCTCGTGGTTTTCTTTTCTCATGACTCAGACAAAGCTGACCACAGCTCTAAAGCTCTTCTCAATGTATTCTTCATATTATGCTTTATTGTTTCTGCCCTCCTTATTTCTGCAACCTCCAGCTAATTGAGAAAGCTGCTTTTCCTAAATGACACATTTTCCCTGTACAGACATGGCTGGAAAAAAACCACCTTTTGCAGCAGCTTTCCCAATAAGCTGGAGGTTGCAGAAAGCATCCAGTGGAGGACATTGTGTTTGGTGGAAGACCATTGTGTAGAACAGCAGACCTCACAGGGGAGTCAGTGAAGAGTGACTGTGTTGTAAATGTACATAAATTACTATATCATGTAAAGAAGAGGGAACATTTTGAGGAATACAGTGCCCAAGGAGGCTGAAGTCTAGCGTATACAAGACACATGTTGTGTTCAGAGAGCATTAACCAGGACTGACTAACCCATTTTTAATGCAGCTTTTGTTCATGCAAAATTCAAATTTATGTTGAGCATCCTGTTACCTAAAGCGTGGGTGCAAAACTCTTTCTAATAGGACGTGTACTGCTAGTATAGGCAAGGCTTGGCTGGCTCAGCACTGCAATAGCATCAGCCTCCTATTTGCATCCCACCACTGTCTCCCTTTGCACTCCCACATTAGCTGGAAGCTCCTGTCTTCACCATCGTAGCTTCTATTTCCTTCATGCTGCATCCCCAGCTCAAACGCTTCACTATGATTCTGGAATTCATTCTACAGTCTTCCTAAAGTTCACCATCCCCAACACCTTCTCTCTCAAGAATGTGTGGATTTGTAGATTTGCTTTCCATTTCATTACACCTATCACGGACATCAGTGCACTCTCTGTGTGTGGTGGATGGGGTTTTTTTAAGTTTAGTTAGTGTTGTTTTGCTGTTTATTCTCACTGCTCCCAAGTTGCCTAAGTACTTGGGAATGCTAAATCCAGACCAAGACCCTGTAGTGCTGGCACTGTGGCCGTGCCCCAGAGCTCTTGTAGCTTCCAGCTAATGGTAAGCAGTGGGCACAGCCCAGTTGGCAGGAGTAGCACAAGGGAGCATAGAGGCAGGACAAGTTACTGTGGGGCCAAAGAAGTAGGCATCTTTGACTCGTCTGAACATGAGTAAAGTATTTTCCTCCCTGACCTGAAATACCTTTTAAGACTTGTTTGTGCTGCAGGACCTACAACAGCACCACTATGCAAGTGATAACTCCACTGCTGCTACACCCTGGTGCTTCTCCCCTCCCGTCTCCTCTCCTTTCACAGTTTTGCCCACAGTGAAGCAGTTTGCTGTCCTCATGTCCAGTGGATGGGGTAATGGGGAGCTGGACCCCTCCAGACATGCATGATGCTTCACTGCTTGTACTTGGGCTGTGAGATTGGCAAGGTCTTGCCAGCACAGGGGCTCTGCTGGTGGCCTGTTCCCCCCCATTCCCCCTGGTAAAGAGCACTGGGGAAAGAAGAATCCTTAAAGCAAAACCCACTCATCTATGTAGGACCACAATTTTCATAGAATCATAGAATGGTTAGAGTTGGAAAGGACCTGAAAGATCATCCTGTTCCAACCCCCCTGCCATGGGCAGGGACACCTTCCACTAGAGCAGGTTGCTCGAAGCCCCATCCAGCCTGGCCTTAAACACTTCCAGGGATGGAGCATCCACAACTTCTCTGGGCAGCCTGTTTCAGTGCCTCACCACCCTCACAGGAAAGAACTTCTTCCTAATATCTCCAGTATACNTGGCTTTCTGGGCTGCCAGCATGCAGATTTTGACCTAGAACCATCATTTTGCCTCACTTTGTCAGCTTGTAGTTTGTTAAGACAGGGCTGGTGTTCCCTCCTTGCCCACACAGTACATGGGCGTTCAGGTCATGAACTAATCTGGAAGTTTGGATTGCTCCTGTGGTATGAATGATTGATTGCAATTAATAAGGGATGAGGCTGAAAGGACCCCTGTGATGCAGGAATTCAGAGTCAGCAGGTTTGGCAGAACTCTGTGAGGTTTCAGCCTTGACATCAATGTCAGTGTTTTAGGAAGCAAGCAGCCTGTGCTGGTTCAGTGGCAGAGCTCAGACAGCAATTAGAAATAAAAAAGTAACATATGCCAACTAGGGGAAAGAAAAAAAAGAGGTGGGGGGGAAGAGGCTGCAATTGTTCTAAAGCAGAAATTAAGAAATGCAGAACACTGATATGGAAAACCAAATACATCAAGGACACAACCCTGGCTGGAAAAGCTAAAAACAGTAAGGGACTTTAATAAAATCTGGAATAGGAAAAACTCAGCACCAACATTTTTATTGGTACAGAGGAAACACAGAGCCTCAAGTCAGTTTTTATGGAACAGGCAACAAACATTCATCTTGGCAAACTGTCCTACAGCTTCGTCCCTAGTCCCACCCAAAACATAAGGGGTGAAAGGAAGACAATATTGAAATTGTTTGCCTGGATACATCTATGCTGAGGGAGGATGTATAAGGTTCCAAAAATAAGACAGGAGGACTGACAAAGGAGGAAGAGGGTAGTTTTCCTTAAACCATGATTCCCAAATTCACAAGAACCTCAGTGTCATGCTGAATAGAGAACAATGAAAATGGGAAGTCACATTTTACATCGAATTTCTTTACACAAATGGCACCTAATTCCCCTGCACAAGTGGGAATTTAATGTCTAATGACACTTGAGGATCTGACCCTCCAAAACGGGCCTTGCCAGACCCTGCAGAATCCCCAGAGCCCCTGATGCACAAGGGCTACTGTGCAGGAGTACCGCGTGGGATAGGAACAGAGCATCCTGTCCCTGTGGTGGAGGGGAGTTGCTGCACACAGGATACACTGGTACAGGCTGCTGACATCCTGGATCAAAGTTAATTACTTGTGTCTTCATTTTCATCCTCTGGCTTCCCCACTAATGTTTCTTCTGTTATTTCTATGGGTTTGTGTGTGTGGCTGCCTGTGGTCCAGAAGGTCTATTATCTTCCCATCCTGACACCTTGATAGGCAGTAGAACGGGTTGGATAAAGCACTAAGAGGTAATTAGCATTCAAATAGGTCAGGAGCTCACTTGGGGGTTGTGCTTGACTGGGTTTTCCCAACTTCTTGTTAGAAACAAGTGTTGATAGAGCGAGGGCGGTCACCGGTGGTGAAATTGCTAGCATGAAATCAAACCGTGGTGGTGCTGCAGAAAGCATGAGGCCAAGGAGGAGTTCACCTTCCACATTTGCTCATCTGCACGACAGCAAGGGCATGAAATGCTGCCCAGAAAATACAGTGTGTGTTGCAGAGAGCTTGTGTTTGCTCCCTGCACCTCTCCTCTGCTGTCCAGACTGATCTCATGTTCTAAATGATTTCCTTTTTGGCAAATATAATGTGTTGAGCGCCTCCCTCCTGTCCTACAGGAAACTTGCTGGGTCCTTATTTTCACTGTACACAAATCTGTATGTAGACGACTGTGTGTATGTGTACGTTTGTAGACGATATAGTTAGTACCTCTGTAGATTTGTGGGTATGTGTGCTTGTTAGGAGTTTCATAATTTCTCCTAGAGTTTCCTTACGTGTAAAATGGAGATAATAACACGTAATTACCTACCTCGCAGGGCTGTTGTGAGGACAAATTAACCAATGCTTGTGTGGGTGTCTGCAGATGAAAAGTATGATATTAAGACTAAATATAATGATTGAATGTTACAGAAGAGAGTTTGTATTTATTATGGTGATTGAATATGAGACTAGAACGCTTTGTGGGTGTTTATTTCTTGTGCAGTACCGAGTATTTGTGGAAGGTGGGAAACTGGGGGAGCTGAGTTTGGGGTAGGTATCAAAGAGATGGTTAAAGTTAATCTTTAACACTACGGCCTACTGACTTTTCTCTCAACTAAAGATGATGATGAAGAAGGGACTAAAGAATAGGGGAATGAAAACAGGGCCACGCTATGGAGGAAGAGACTGAAAATAAAACATAATTAAAAGTCACGATTTCTAAGAACAAAAACATAAAAACTGAATGGGAAAATAAAAGCTAGGGCAAATGGGGTCAGCAGAAAGAATCTTTGGCTGTTCATGATGTTAAATTTTCTCAGTACATGGAGTTACAAGAAAGTAAACACTAGTTTAAAAGAGGCATCAGAAACAATTGATGGAAAACACATGCAAGGAAAGAAAAAGTGAGCGGAGAGGGAAAGAAGCAAGACGTGCTTAATTATTTTTGTTTTCATTTCATTAAGTGTAATGGCGTAATCCTTTTATTTCCTATGTGTTGAGAGGCACTTCTTTACGAACTTAAAAGATATTGTCAAGTATTTCAGACACTTTTTCCATGTGTTTCGTGCACAGGCTGGTGAGAGCTAAAGTGTGGATGCATTTGTCAGCCTGAGAATGGCCCTGTCTGGTTTCATTTGGCTTTCGTGCTCTCTCTGGAGAATTAATGAAACAAATTCATTTCCACCAACTCCAGCGAAGCTGTACCAGGAGTGAATCAGACCCATTCTCCCTGCTAAATGCAGCTGTTGCCCTGTGAAACCTTAATCCAAAGAGTATTTTAGGTTAAGCCTGGAATAGTTTGTGATAAAACATAGAAAAAAAAAAAAAATAAAATAAAATAAAATAAAAAAAACAAACAAAGCTTAATTGTCATGATCACTCAGTGAGTATGGTACGTCGGTGAGCAAGCTCCACAGAGGAGTGGTAAAGGGAGGTGGACCATGAGAAGGAGTAAGGGGTAAATAAACCACTACACTGCAGAGCCGAGGGAGTAGACCACCCTTCTTTGCAAATTGTCCTGGACTGGAATGAAAATCATTGGCAAATATCCCTGCAGGGTCCCATGGCCTGTTTGCTTTTGCTCCCTCTTGTTCACCCTCTCTCATCCTCACCCGCCCTTCTTCAACATCTCTCCAAATCCAGCATGGCTCTGGTTCTTCATCTGGTCCTTGTTTAATATTTCTTCCTTGCACCCTAAAACTTATTTTGGGCTGACTCACTCTCAGCCTCAACTCATTGACCTAAATTAATCTTTTGTGTAATTCAACTGACTAAAATTGACGTAAATGGAGTTACATCAGAGCTGAAATTAACCCAGTCTGACTAAAATAGCACCTGCCTTTTCTACCAAACCATTGCTTGTCTCTTCTCCACCTCCACCCACATACCATGAGTTTATCATTTCTTTCTCTTCATTGCTCTTTCTCTTATCCTGCTGCCATGAGCAAGCTGTGTTCTTGGTGGCTGGTGTTGCCCTCTCCAGCGTCCTGTTCTGCATCATCTCCACAGCACAGGCCGTCAGTCCCTATTAACAGGAGAAACTTGCCTGTGTCCAAGGCTATGCAACAGCTTTTCGGCTTCCATTGGATTTTGTTGTCCTTCATGGTAGAGGTGCACCAACTAAGTTCAAAGCCTGGATGCAGTGAGCACTTCATATACCTATAGAAATGACAGTCTTACTCCAAAAAATTTGCAAGTCAGAGTGCCAAGATGTATGAAGATGAGGAAGAAAGACAGATGGGTGATTTCCCAAAGGTAGCATAGCATGACAATGGCAACGCCACAGATGTCATACTCAAAGTTCCTTTTCCTTTTCCATTACTATCTTTATGCCAATACAGCATTTCTCATCATCTCTTATGATCCCTGTCTTTGGCCCCTCAGCCTCATGCAGTGGTTAAACATCTCCTTCGCTTTCTTTGTAATCCCCTGCGGCTTTTTCACTTCTTCCAGCTTGTCCTTGGAGCCTGCTCATGTTGGCTAGGCTTTCTTCCCTCCTCTTGCAAAAACCTTAGCTGCATGTAGCATGTTCCTCTCTGCTTGAGCCATACTTTGTGTTTGGCAGCGTGCTACACCATTCACATCTGGGTGTCTCTTTGGGGCAAGGATTTATTCTGTAATTACTCTAGCTTATTTATTATCGTGGCATATATATCTGCAGTGTTATGCAAATTGTAAAGGCTTCTAGTTCTAAAGGTCACCATGGGCGTACCTTGTGTTTACCTTCCAAGCGCAGATGAGCTCAGAACAAAAGGGACTGGCAGGCCACTGAGTAGGTGAAGGCAGGGAATCACCCTTATCTAACTAATCTGCCAGGGCAGTCTTTACAAAAGTAGGTTACCTAGTGCTGCAGACAAACAACCCAATCCAAACTCACCTTCTTCCAGCTGACTGAATTAACTCCCCAGCATTGCTGTGTAGTGCCACAGCAGTATATAGCTGCATGTCCTGGACACTCAAAGCAGGAGCCTATCAATTTTTAACCCTACTGGGTCAGGTCTACCATGCTGGAACTCGCATATGGTGCTTCTTGTTCTCCTGTGGGTATCATAACTGCCTCTCATTCTGCAACGTTGAATGCCAGCCAGAGCTTCCTGGAGGCATTAGATAGAGGCTGTGATGGTGCTTCGCCATGGTGGATTTGTCCTTACACTCAAAAGAGCCTTGTTGCAGCTATTGCCCTTTGGGTGAAGCCTAGCTGGAAAGCCACCATGCTGCCTGGTGACCAAGGCCACCAGTACATCCCTTACATTGCTTGTCAGAGTTACATCAAGCATTGGCATGAGTGATATTTGAGCTGCAATTTGCTCTACAGTGTTGAAAGAGGATCACAAGGCAATTACCTTACATGAGAGGATGAAATGACCCCACTACATCCTATGTGTAACTTGCAGGGAAGAGTAGTGGGATAAATTAAATGCTTGTGAGAAATGCAAAATGCTAAGCCATTAGTTGCAGTCCTCCCCAAAATCATCCACTGTCTAATTGCATTTCCTGCCTTGCTGTGGCTTAGGTCAATTCTCAGACTGTGAAAAAAAAATAGATTTAAAAAAAAAAAAATCCAATCATTGCTTCCTTTACTAATTGGCAGCCTCTACAAAGTGGAAGTAGAGCCATGAAGACTGAACTCTCTCATCTTGCTTGTCAGGGCAAAGATACTCTGGTAGGACTGCACTCTTCCCCAGAGGATACACCCACTTCTCCAACAGAAGAAAATAAATACAGGAGAGTGGGGAATAGGGTGTGTGGGGTGGTCTGATGAGCAGAAACGTATTATTGAGACAGCCTTGTTGGAAGAGTAAAAGGAAAAATACCTATGGTCACTCTTAAGGGAGGACTTTTAAAAGGATGGCAGGGGAAATAGGAAAAAGTAGGTGAGGAGGACAGGCTAAACAGAAGGAGAGATCTATGGATTCTCCATCCTCAGAAGAGAGGGGAAAAGGAATATGGATAAGTTCAGAGCCATGGCTTACTTCTGCTGCAGTTCCTCCTCCCTCTCCCTTCCTCCTCTATGCTCGACATGAGAGTACAGCATGGTAACCTACTGCAGCCTAAAAATTTAAAGAGTACTGAGAGGCAATCTGAGAAATACCCGCCTGGAGAAAGGAATCTCTTAAATACGATGATCAAAGTGTTTGGATATTAACAGATAACAATGGTTTATGAATCTGGATTAGCTCAGAATCCGCTTGATTATTTTTAAACCTCTAAGACTGAAACCTATAAACCTTCCTAAGAGAAATGCCACTTTTTTTTTAAAATGAGCAGTGAAATCTTGATTAATTGAGTTGCAAAAGAAATGGATCTAAAAACAGGCACTGGAGGAACATAAGCGCATTATGCATTTGGGTTTTGCTTTTGGATGTGAATTCATCTTTCTGCCAGTGCTGATCTGAAAATATGATATTCTAAGCCTGAATTTGGCTGTCTGTGGCTCACTGTCACTGTGACACTGTCTCAGGACAAAGACCATCACCATGCCTCAGGCTGGCTGGCTTAGAAGCTCTTCCCCACTGAAGAGCAAGGTAGGAGCATCTGCTGCATCAAAATGGAGGCACTGTGCTGGTTACTCCTTCTGTAGTTTTGGGGTGACCAGTGTGCACCCCCACTTGGAGCAATGCGATAGTCTGGGATGAGTGCTGCTGTGCAGTGTCTTGGCTCAGCCAAAGGTTGATTTGTCCACAGAAAGAGCTGCTAGAACAGAGGCAGGGGATGTCTTTTATGGCTTCAGTTCTTCAGTAAGGCAAAAAATTAACCAGCTGATTTGAAGCGTAACTTCCTGGAAAGTTTTGCTTTCACACCTACAACGTGTCTCTCTGGAAACAACCTTTCAGGAGGGCTCCTTTTATTTGTTTTCTCTGACTCATGGGAGTCGCTTGCACCCACTCGATCTGCCTTTGCTGTGGCGCTGCCGGACAGAAACACCAGCAAGTGAACAGTAGGGATCATCTGGAGCTGGCAGTACTCCTGATAAGGTCCTGAGCAGCTGACTTCTCCTTTACATTGCCTCTCCGGATATTTTTAAGCTAAGAACACATCAGAGGCCAATGCGTGCTGATCTTAAAGGGAATCTTCCAAACCAAATAAACACGCTTCTCCCACATCTTAAAACCTAGCTGTATCTTTCTTTCTGTTCATGAATCACAAATCTCCTTGTTCTGTCTCTGTGTCTAAGCCTACACCTGAGCTATCTCCCTTCAGAGTGTTCACTTTTCTTTTCCTATGCTTCTCCCTTCACACAGTTCAGCATTTTATGTGGGGGCTGAACTGCTTCCTACCTGTTCGTTTTCGTAATTTTAGGGCCAACTTCTGACTTCTTCGCCAGCATAGTCAAGCCTTACAGTTCTATTCTTTCCCTCTCCTTATAAAGAACAGGGCTTCCTGTTTTGTAATGGCTTTTCCTTAGCCGTCATCTGGGATGGCTAAAACTTTGTGGATACCGGGGCTTCATCTCTGCTTCCCACTGCTCTCTTTTCCTCCACTGATTATGCAGCTTTTCAAATGAATTTGTTCACTCTTGGCCACGTCTCTCTTGTATCCCCTCCACTGACTTCCTCTTATCCACCACATAGCATTGGGACACCTTGTCATCAGCACGTAACCACCTCCCACCTCATCCTGCTCCACTGGCTGGTGGCATGCTCCAAGATTGTCCCATTAATTACTTCCAGCCAGTTTGCTCCCATCCCTCCGACCTCTGCCTGGGACACTCACCCCAGCCTTCCCTCTCTTCTCCATTCCTTGTCCCATCAACCCTCACCTGAACTTGTTCTTCTCCAAAGAGTCAGCAGCAATGCACGCTGACGGGGCTGCTCCGCAGGTAAGCACACAGTGCTGTAGACATGTTTCTGCCTTAACTTATCAGCGCCCCCATTCCTGGTGCTCCTTTGTCTATAAAGAACGCTGATTTGAGAGCTACATAATTATAGCTGCAATTAAGCGTTCTATTCAGAGACTGCGTTGCTTATTCCTCACTATTTTCTATAGCAAGATCTTCCATTCGGGGTTTGGCTCATGGGCAGTGGGCCTCTACAACAGTATTTTTTATTATTTTTTTTTCTTCCCTTTGCAGGAGAAACACAGGTGATGTTGGTTTGGATTTTATTTTTTAAGCTTTTCCCTGTAGCAGTCCTGTGCAGTCAAGTGGTATTTTCTTCATTTTACAGATTGGGAACTGAGGCAGAGCAGGTAACCTGGCCACAGGGTAGCTCAGCTGAATTCTGAATTGCAACCAATTTTGAGTCCTTGCCCATATGGGAGTTAAAAGATGAAGCAAGAGACCTGGGTCAGCACTATTTCTTACAGGAAACTGCCTCAAACTGTTGCCCTGTGAATGGGAGCAACTGGGGAAAATGGCTAAAGGCCTTTCTGTGCTTGCTCGGTCAGCAAATACCTTGCTGCAAGAAATGAGCCCGTGATCACAGCTGTTCCTTCCTGCTCGCTTCAGAGGACTCTCTTACCTATTTACTCTCCCATGGAAACAACAGACAAAAAACTGAGTGGGAGGCCAGGGCCACTTGACTCTGTTGCAGCAATTCTCCAATTCAGCAGGTAGGTTTTTCTCCCTGAGGCAGTGTAATATGACAGAAAGGAAGCATCTGAAAGCATTTCTTCATCCTCCGGATTGCAGTCAGTCACTGCTGCTGCAGAAGTGACACACCAACCTACTGCCTGCGGCTCTGTGGGTCGCTGGAGGGAGAAAGGTGAAGGCAAACCCTTCTTCCTCTCCACATTGAAATCACCTTGTTTTGGGCTTTTTAGCTCTGCTGATACTTGGACGTTCCTAATGCAACCATTCCTGCCCTGGCTTGGCAGCCCTTGCAAATGAAATTTCAGGCTCAGGACAAGAGCGTAATATTCTCCCCACAAACTCCTGGATCCCAGAAGAGATGAGAAGAGAAGAGAGTCAAGAAGATGCAATCTTCACCAAGCCTTTGCAAGCTTTTCTGTGGTGCCAGCCAGCACAGAGGAGGAGTGTAATGTTTAATAACAGCTGTGACATAGGCACCTATTTGTTTACTCTTCCATTTCAAGACAGCAAAGCCTCATCACCTCAGGTTAACCTGCAGCTCAGACATGAAGAAGGGGAATACACTCTCTTGTATCCTCCATCCATTAGACCATCCTGTTTTCTTTGTGAAACTAATTTTTAACTAGTTTATGCTTTTATGAAAAAAAAAAAAAAAACCAAACCACCAAACAAAATCAAGCAAAACCCCAAAGGCTGTATGGTTCATCAGAGATATTTTGGTAAATCACGTGGTTTTGTTTTGGAGGACACTGCCCCTCAAAAAAAGGCGACTACTATAATGCAGCTCTCAACTGCTTTATCACGAAATGATGCTTCCCTGTTTAATATCTGCCCCTGTTTCCACTCCTATTTTGTGTGCAGATGCTGACTGCTCATGAGAGAAATAAGATGTAGGTGAGGGGGAAGGCATCAGGATTTTATTCCTAAAGAGCTGAGGACCCAAAGGTTTATAACAAGAGCTTGTAGCAGTTTGTCACAAGAAAAACACTGCTGGGAAAATTATCAAAGAATATATCACGAGGTGGGCTATTTAGGGACTGAAATTACACAGGAAGGACTGGTGAGAGAGACGTATGCTCAGGACAAGTGCAGTTACAATTACTGCTAAATATAAGGTGTCATATCTTTATCTAATACACAACCTGCGCTGCCTCGCAAAGGAAAGTGAAGCAATTAGACCCAAGTGACCAGAATATACGTGGGAGGTGTTGGAAGGCAGAAGATTTAAAACACTGTAATGGAGTTGGGAGAGGGTTACAATAAGAGGTGATATTTCCTGATAGGTTAGTTTACATCCTTTGGAAATTGGTTTGGAACCAGACCAGAAAAGTAAGTAAGACCTTAACCAGGACTTGGCCAGGACGACACCCAAAGAAATGCGAAAAGCAAAGAGACCCAACTCTGCCTACACACAGGCAGCCCCTCCAGCGAGTAATCCCCAGGAACAAAATAAATCAAAGGGCTGATATCATAGTCCTGCGTGGATTTACAGCTGCCTCAGCCCAGTTCAAAAGCAGGCTTCCTCTTTCTTCCTCCTCTTGAGCCAGAGCTAAGGGCAGAGAGGTAAACCTGAGCTGGAACGATAATGACCTTCTTCTAGAGCAGAAACTGGAATTCAAACCTGGATACCAGAGAGACAGAGCCAGGCTCAAGTATTCCTCCCCCACCCCCAACCCTGCCTGCCACCTTTCTTCTTCTCCAGTCCTGAAGGGTTGTGTCACCTCTGTGGCAGTGATGGCAGCTTGTTTGCACAACTCTTTTTACCAGCCTTTGATGTGAAGCTCTCAGCCGGAAGATCAGGGTATATCAAAAGCAACTGAATCATCAGTCCTTATAAAAACTCTCTATAGGAAATACACTGGGTTGTAATGTGTTGCTGTGAAAACAGGGAAGGGGAATAGCACAGGACACATGCATGCACTGGGAAAGGGTCTCTCTCAGCTTTTACACAGCTCCTTGCCCCTATTTATCATATCAACACACAGACAACGCTTTGTCTTTCAGAGTGCGAGACAGGGGCTAAGCATTTCATCACAACAAACTGAAAAATCTTTGCTGCTTTTCCTTGGATGTAGGAAATATTTGCTTGCTTTTAAATATAGAAACTAAACATATATTTGTGAATCTACTGTTGCTTTCATGTGGGAGTCTTAGCTGAACACAAAGGATTACATTGTGCAGCTACAACTGCATAGAGCACCTAGGATTAAAGAGATTTTATTTAGCCACACATGAAATAGGAGAGCTGATGGCAACCTCTGGTACAGAGAGAAGAGCCCCAACAAGTAGTTCAGTGAGCACTGGAATTAACATAAGCCGCATCTCCTGTGTATTGGTATATTGTGGTTGATTGACTAGGGTGTCTTAGGTGGCCTAAACTTCATTTGAAGGTTTTCATACAGATCAGGCACTTATTTGTGTTTTCACTTGTATGGAATATCTGAAATCTAATAAGGCATGAACCCACGTTGTAACTTTGTGTTCTGGGGACTGTGATAGGGTCTCTTTCTGATATCAGGCCATTTATTTTCACAAAACAGGTAGGGATGTAATTACGCTTCTGCCAAACTTGTTTGAAATCAGGACAGTGGGTTCAAAAAGTTATTAGAGAGATGGACAGACAGGCAGACAGATGCAGACACCATGACCAAGTAAGCTTCATTTCCATTGGAAATCAGGCTAAAAGAACCTATATGGAAATTAATTTTTAAAGAGGACTTGATAGGCAGAGGATAGACCTCTGCAAAGTGCAATTTCAAAATTTAAGTGAATTTCATGCTAGGAAAAGCTATTGATGAGTCTGGAATACTAATATTCTCCCTTCTACCTAAAGGAGAGGAAAAGCACAGGACGAGCTCCAGCGCCCTACCTCATCCTTGGATGTTTAAGGTAACACGCTGAGCACAGGTGATTGCTTATAGAGAGAAGACAAAGAGCAACTCCAGCAGTTTCGTCCCTAGAATTTTTTGTACATGTGATCATTTAGGGCTGATCACATACATAAAGCGCTGCAAATGCCTCTGAATGTTTGTATTTCGCCACCGCCTTGCCTTTATTCCCATTTCCTTCCCCATCCCTCATGCAGCACAGGGAGAGGAAGCACGGCTTTTTATCCTTTGTGTATGCACTGCAAACCGCAGTGGGGCCTGAATCTTGATTAGGGCCCCTAGCAACTATCGCATACCACGCAAAAATCATAATTTAAGACTACAGCCCCTAGTCTCTTGGCTGGGATAAGTGTGTTGAGCTGGGGGTATTTGTTCACACTTCCAGCCAGGGATAAGGAGCGGGGTCGTTTTATTCCCAGCTCTGACACCAGCTTGCTGAGTTGCCTCAGGCAAATTGCTCATGTTCCCGTCTGTAAACAGGGTACCCACCTCTTGCTTTTGGGGAGTTGCTGAGCTGCTACTGTTGCTCTGAAAATGGATTTGGAGAGGGCCAGCTAGCAGCCTGCTGTGGCTTACGGGCCATGGATTGTAGCCACCATGAGTCTCTGCCTGAGCCCCCACCCTCACTCGCATGCCCCCTTTCCCTATGAGCATCCCTCTTTTTCCCATTTGTCCAAGAGGACATGGACCTGTTGGAGCAGGTGCAGGGGAGGGCCACGAAAATTATCGAAGGGCTGGAGCACCTTCCTGTGAAGACAGGCTGAGAGAGTTGAGGTTGTTCAGCCTGCAGAAGAAGAGAAGGCTCCAGGGAGACCTTACAGTGGCCTTCCATTATCTGAAGGGCGCCTAGATGAAAGCTGGAGAGGCACTTTTTACAAGGGCATGTAGTGATAGGACAAGGGGTAATGGCTTTAAACTGGAAAAGGGTAGATTAGATATCAAGAAGTTTTGTGCTATGGGAGCGGTGAGGCAGTGGAACAGGCTGCCCAGGGAAGCTGTGGATGCCCCATCCCTGGGAGTGTCCAAGGCCAGGCTGGATGGGGCTTTGAGCAACCTGCTCTAGTGGAAGGTGTCCCTGCCCATGGCAGGGGGGTTGGAACTCCATGATCTTCTGACCTAAACCGTTCTATGGATTCTATTAGCACCCTTCGGGGGGGCTGCCACATCTGAAAAAGGTGGGGGGGAACCCTCTTTATTAAACAGACTTTTGCATTTGCACCCCAAATTACACCTGCAGGCCAGGCCTCCTTCTCCTCCTAGTGCTGTGCTCGGGTACCCCGGTGCCAGCCATCCTGGGAGGCGGCCACCCTTGGGACAGGGACCCCCGGCTCTCCAGTGTGAGATGCCACCCCCGGGTGCCTGGGAAGGGTCGGGCAGAGGGGACAGCCGTGTCCCCAGGCAGCCGGGGCAGCGTGAGTGGCCGCCGCAGGCCGCTCCACCCGTCGGGGCGGGCTCGGGCAGGCCAGGTGAGGCGGTACCGCCTCTGCCTCGCCTTCCCTCCCTCCCTCCTTCCTTCCGCAGACACCCGGCCGGCCGGCGCTGCGGGGTGCCGGCAGCATGGCCGAGTCCCAGGTGGTGCTGCTGGACGAGTCGCACGTCAACGAGAAGGTGACGGAGGCCCAGGCCCGCTTCTACTACAGCGAGGAGCAGCGCCGGGCCTTGGAGGCGCTGGTGACCCGGGGCGAGGCGGCCTACCGGGAGGCGCTGAGGAAGGAGCAGCTCCGCGATTTTCTCTCCAGCCGGGAGCTGCAGGCCCTGCGGGGCGGCTGGCGGGGTTACGACGACCCCCGGGAAGCCGGCAAGGTGGTGCGGGGTCCCGGCGGCGAGGCCCTCTCGCTGGCCTACTGGCCCGAGTGCTCGGACACGGAGGTGCCCCCTTTGGATTTGGGCTGGACCGACAAGACCTTCTACCGGGGCATCAGCCGGGTGGCCCTCTTCACGCACCCCCGCAAGGAGGAGAACGCGCCCCACCTGAAGGAGGTGGTGCGGGAGATGATCCAGCAGGCGCAGAAGGTAGGGCCTGGCCGCCACACGAAGCGGGGGCCCTCGACGGGCCACCCCTGCCCACCTTCATGCCCAGGTGGAGGGCCTGGTTGGGAGGCAGGTGGGGTGGGAGGCAGGGGAGAGTCCACTGTGAGCAAGCTTCTCACCCACCAAAGCAGGAGGAACACGTTGGCCTTCGATTTGGTCAATGTCCACCCAGCAGGTAGGGTGGGAGGCAGGGGAGAGCCCACTGTGAGTGAGCTTCTCACCCACCGAAGCAAGAGGAACGCGTTGGCCTTCCATTTGGTCAATGTCCACCCAGCAGGTAGGGTGGGAGGCAGGGGAGAGCCCACTGTGAGTGAGCTTCTCACCCACCGAAGCAAGAGGAACGCGTTGGCCTTCCATTTGGTCAATGTCCACCCAGCAGGTAGGGTGGGAGGCAGGGGAGAGCCCACTGTGAGTGAGCTTCTCACCCACCGAAGCAAGAGGAACGCGTTGGCCTTCCATTTGGTCAATGTCCACCCAGCAGGTAGGGTGGGAGGCAGGGGAGAGCCCACTGTGAGTGAGCTTCTCACCCACCGAAGCAAGAGGAACGCGTTGGCCTTCCATTTGGTCAATGTCCACCCAGCAGGTAGGGTGGGAGGCAGGGGAGAGCCCACTGTGAGTGAGCTTCTCACCCACCGAAGCAAGAGGAACGCGTTGGCCTTCCATTTGGTCAATGTCCACCCGGCAGGGCTTATTGCAGGCTGACCTTAGGGTTTGCCAAAGCTGATGGCCAGGATGGGGCTAAACACCTGCACACACACACACACCCTAAACTGGAGGTTTGTACCCACATTTTGCATTTTGTGATTCCTGGCACAAGGGAAAACAGGTCACGACGCTGTGCCAGCCACCCCTGCTGTACGTGCAGCTATCCCCAGTTAAATACAGGGCAGCAAATTTGTTTGTGGGGTGGTGGTTTTTTTTAGGGTTTATTTTTTTGCAGTCTCAACACCATCCAGCAGCCAGACTCAGACAAGATGAGGCTGCTCCTCCTATTTATCTCTGGCTGGAAAGGACTTTCAGTGGTGACAGGTGAGAAAACAAAGCAACTGTGATGCTACAAAAGCTTGTGTTGACTAGTTAGGGGACAATGACCAGGTTTTTCTAGGTCTGGGTGAAGTTTCCAGGGAAGACTACTTTGTAAATGATCACCTTTAGAGGTGACATCCCCCCTGAAGAAAGGGGATAGCAGTGTAAGACACCGAATTCCTGCTTAGTTTTGCTGCTTTCTGTTTTCTAATGCAGCAGTTATTGCTTCCTCCACCTGCCCCCGCCCCCAGCGCACACTATATGCACAACTTTTGCAGACTTGTTAAAACCAAATCTGTTGGGAAACACAGAAAACCTTCCAGAGAGGCATTAATCCTGCGGGTGATCTCCTCAGCTCCCTGGTCACAGAAATACGTGCACACCCTGTAATCCTGTTCACCCACTAGTGTGATCGTTTAGAACGTTTAGAAGAGCCAGAAGCTGTAAAATGCTTACACTTGCATTTACTGCAACTTTGTGTCCTTGCACAGCTGCAAATGCCTCCACAAGGCTGTGCAAGGACTGGGAAATTTTGATTTTTTCGATAGCTGTGCCTGGCATGTAAAAGTAATTAATTCTTTTCTAGATTTTTTTTTTTTTCACTGACTGGACGAACTGTGCCCCTCCCAGCCCAAAGGTGGTTTCATGTTTAACAGCCATTTCAGTGTTTAATGGTCCTTTTTGTAGATAACTATGCCTGTTGTGTTCAGCTGAGCTGGCCTTGGCAAAAGAAATCTCCAGGTAGCAGCTTTTAATTTAGCAGATGAGAGTAGGATTTGGTTGTTTTGGATTTTTTGGGAGGGAACTGGGGGGTCTAAACAGATACTAGTAATATGTGGCACATGTCTGTGATAAGTTTATCATCAGAGTTTTACAAAACAGATGTTAATTAAGCTACCTTGCCGCAATGAGATTGGCAAGTTAATGCTTGCCAATCTGTAAATACCTGTGAAGATCTAGGCACACCTATGGGCCCTATAGATAAGTTGTTATCCATAGGATAGGTAGAGGAATGGGGAAAACCTCTTGCAGGGCTAGGCAGACATTCATGCTCCAACTTGCTGGATGTGGGAACACTCCTAGGTAATCTTGACAGATCACCAGCTGTGGCAGGGGTTTGAGAAGACCCAACATACCAGCAGTGGCATTGCCCATCTCACATTTTGCCAGCTTGGAAGTACCGTCTGCAGGGCATCTGATCATGAAAATCATCTGATTTTCATACAGGACTGCAGTTTTCATGGGTTTAGTCCACCGTCTTGCAAAGAAGCCTGAATTCAACCGGGGCCTCAATCCCTGAAGGGAACCACTCTTCATATCTCAAAGCCATTACTAACCTAATGGGTCATCCAGGATGTGGTGTAATTTCTGCAAATGGAGGGGATAGAAAGAAAACAAATTCATACTTCTGCTATGTGTTCTTGATCAAGTCCTTATGTGGATGTTCTTGCTTCAAACGAGTATTATCTGGCATCCTTGCTCCTAAATAACTACTACATCCATACCACAGCATGTGGAAGGGAGAGGAAGAATAACAGGCCTGAGTTAATGCACGAACTCTTCATACCTTTAATTATATTCTCTCTGTATATGAAGTTGTTCAGGGATGAAGTGGCACAAGTTCACCGTAGTTTAATTTTCAGAGGTTCTGGTAACATTTCCTGCATCTCGCTGCTTTGTGCTGGAAAGTGAGAACCAGGGCAGGACCTGAAATCCAGTTCTGCGTTGGAGAAGTTATCAAGGGACTTACTATTAGTTTATAATGTAGCTCTACAATAGTTCACCTGTAGGGACTTACGTGTTAATGATGAGTGTAAACATAACGTCAGCTCTTTGCTAATTTTTTCTAACACCAAAAAGCTTGTGTTGACAGAAGGAGCCTGATGGGGCAGATGTGTTGGTTGTTGTTGGCCATACAAGCAGAGACTCAGCAAACACAGTAGGGGACATTTGCTGTGGCATCACTTTGCTAAAAGCAATTTATTCAAGGGCGTTTTTCAAAGGAGGGAGGTATCTGGTGAGAATTATTCCCCTTCAACAGAAGTTTCCTGCAACTTGAGCTGCCCATCTTCCAGACTTCAACTTGCAGAAATTCCCTAGTGCTTGATCCAGTCTTCAGTTCCATTCACACCTGTACATGCCATCCCCAGCACAGCTTGGATCATCACCGTGGCCACAGCACCAGAGAAGTTAAAATATAGGGACTGATATTCCCAGCATATGGTCAGCATGAGAGTTCTGACCTGGCAAGCTGATGTTTCCCAGCAGGACTAGGAAAATAGTAGTTTCCTTCATTCATAGCCTTCCAGATGTTGGGGAGAATAGCTCTTTCAGGCAGAAAAGTGAATTGCTGTTTCTAATGGTGTAAATGATACAAAAAGTGAGAGAGAGACAAAACGTACAAGATCAGCATTACAGTTGCCCATAACCTTCATGGGTTTGTTGTTACTCATCCTATGAATGTTCAGGCTTGTCTGTCGTGTCAGTACAGTCTTTTGTTTTTATGTCAAATCTGTCCAGAAAGAGGGATTAGTTTTATACCAGAAAAAAATATATATGTGAAAGACGAAAATTTTGCCTCCAAATCCTGAATACACACTCCAGTCCCTTCCTGACAAATAAGAGGTGTTTATGTTTGAGCTCCGTGAGATGTTCCCTGGGAAGCCAGCCCTGAAAGCAGGCTTCTCACAGGTAACTGGGAAAAAATAAAAATAAAATTCTTCTTGTCTGCGCTATGGCTGAGGATTCAGGCTCTGATTCCTTTGCACATTCATTCTTCCATTACTCACCTTCTGATTAAGTGTTAGAGCTGTGTTTTTCACTCGTCTTTTTCAATCTCTTTTCAGTGTTCTTTGTTTAAGTGGATCCTAGCAGAGACAACAAAAGTTTCACAATACAGAGGAAAATCTCTGGCTTTGGCATTTCTCAGGCTGCTTCCCCTAGAAGAAGAACTCTCAAAGGAGTTTATTAAGTTCCTTCCAAAGTGCAGCAGGAGCCATGCAGTGCTTGGACACGTACATCCCTGTACTTTCGTCTCCACTATATTCTCCTCCTCCATATTGTGCTATCAGTGCTCTCCTTTATTTTGCACTAGTGTGATGGGCCACCCTTTCAGTTCCTACTGTTTTATTCAGTATCTGTCTACTATCTTCTTGTTTCCAGATTATTGCAGTGGTCATGGATGTATTTACAGACCGGGACATCTTCCGCGATATAGTGGATGCAGCATACAAGCGCTGGATCCCTGTCTATATAATCCTAGATGAGGAGGGTGTGAAGCTCTTCCTGGAAATGTGCAAATGCCTTGAGCTCAGTGACTTGCAGATCCGGGTAAGTTATTCAATACTGAGCTATTGTCTCCTGAAGGTCTGTGGCCCTTTTTCAGTTGTAATGAATCTTGGAACTCACTTGGACAGGCAAACACATCTCTTCCTACCTACAAGTCACGTCACAGCACTCAGACAGGGGTTGATGTAACACAGAAGGGTAAGATAGTGGCTTGCTAGTACAAAAGGAAAAAGAAAGGGAAGATTTGGATTTTTTGCCTTTCACCTGAGACAGGGGTCTGTGTAGTTTCTTGGCTCTTGTAGCCTAAAAATTCCTGTTTGGGAAGAAAATTGTCTGAGGAAATTCCTGTGGGAATGCAAGCATTCAACTATGCAAGAGTTCGAACTAGAGTAGCTCTTTGAGTTATTGTCTACGTGGATCCCAGTTATAGAACACAAAACTCTGTGAAATCAAGACTTTCCTATCCAGCAGTGATCATCTGGGAGTGAGTGAGCTTGCAGTTCTTTGCCTGAGAACACAAGGGATTGAGGAGCATATCTGCTCCCCAGTTCCATGGCAGATTGTGCCTTCACATAGCACATGCAGCACAGCAGACTAGTCAGCCTCCCTTCACTGGCAGAAGCAACCTCAGTAGGATCTCATTCTGTTACATACAGACTGAAATCCTTTGTGTCTTTATAGTTGGTGTTGTATTTCTTGGGTTTTTTCATGTTTTTTAGTCACTGTCACTCCTATGACTTTTTCCGAATACTGATAAAGCTACTAGGTTGGAAATAACTTAAGAGATACAAGACTCGCCTCTCTTGTTATCCAGCTGTTCTTCTGGGCAGTGAAAAAACTTTTTAGAAGTGTCTTTTTGCCTGGAGGAAGGTCAGATCTTCTGTAAACACTAAATTAATAGTTTAAAAAATCCCAAAACTCAAAAAGCTCTGAAGGTTTTGGAGGCTGGTATTAACCATTTTAGGAGATCCAACTTAAATCTGGATGAAAATGACTTGAGTATATCTGAACAGTGCTCATGTGAACTAGCACTCTGCTCTGAGTTTCTGGACTTCTTCATCAAAACAGACATCCAGCCGAGCAGCTTTCTCATCTTGCTCCAAAACAGAGATGGAGGTTTCTTTCCTCTGGTGTCTTTGAAAGCGAGACACAGCCATTGTTACAATAGACGTGTTTCAAGCTTCAGGGGTATTCTATGGCCTAGGCTCGAGGTACAAAACTCTGAAGTCACAGCAGTAGTTCCATTTGCTCCGGTACCTGTTTTCCAGTACTTTTCTTACTCTGTCATCATATGTAGGAATGATGACTTCAGTACTGCATCTTTTAATTCCTGGATAGAGTGAATTAAAAGATGGCCTGGTGTTTTAGAAAAAGTTGTAATGCTATTGGAAGGGTAAGTTGCTTTTTGTCTGCCTTTTCTGTCATTAAACAGTAAGCGTTTCCTTTCTGCTCTTCTTACCTCTTTATCCATACGTATCTACACAGACTTTATGCACCAAACCCAATCATCCCACTGGCATTCTACAGTAGCGACTAGGCCCTGCAGCAGCCTAGCTGTGTTACAAGGTCATCTTTTCCAGAGACAGAGTTCAAACTGGTGCCATCCAAGGCAGTAGAGAACTCTTCTGTGTCCCTTCTGTGCTTCCCTTCTCTCACAGTAGCCCTTGCTATGTTTTTCATTAGACCCTTCAGATAAAAAAATGTATAGATACAAGCTGAGCTGAAGGAGGTCCACTGAGAAGAACTTTTCAGCATCTTTCTTTGACCTAGTTCTTCACTCTTCTGCAGAGCTCCAGCTCACAGAGTGCTGTCCTTGAACTTTTCCCGTTCTTTTTTCCCAGCTATCTTGTACTGTTGTGTCTTAAATTCCCCTGAAGGTTGCTGTATTCCTTTTCCAGTACAACTAACACTTTAGTTAATCTTTTTAAGGTCAATGTAGTTTATTCCTGTCTGTGATACAGTGGAAGGACTGGGAAGAGTCTTCCTGTAAGGGGAAACAGGTCATTTGCCTCTCGAGGAAGATGGCCTTAGTATCTTACCCAAGGCTCTTGGATGTATCTGTGCTGCTGCTTGGGTCAGTGTGCAGAAATAATCACACAGTGATTCCCCCGACAGCAGGCTTTAGATATGCAAGGAGTCTCAAGCAAGGTTTGGTCTTGTCCTGGAGGATTCCTCCCACCCCCACCTCATTGATCTAATGTGTAGGGTTGTTTTTAACTTTAAGTGCTGAAGACGCAAGTTTAAAACAAGAAAGCAAGCCGGTTCTCTGGCTTGTTCAAGCAAAATAATTTTGTCCCCATTGCTCGATCACAGAGGATGTTGGAATTGCTGAGGAAGAACAAGAAACTCTAGTGCAGTTAACTCTATATCATTCACCCATTTCTTATTTATGATACGTCTTCCTCTTGACATCTGCTTTGATGTCTGAGTTTGTTCTACAGATTTTTAACAACAAAACTCTCTCCTTCCACCGTCTTTTTGTGTAACCGTTTTGCTTGCTTCTAAAAGATTTTCATCAGTGGGCCACAGTTTAGCAGCAAAGGAAATGCATACTCTTCCTTCTGCCGTCCTTCTCACCTTTCCTGTGGAATGCTTGTGCAAGATTTACGAGATGGCTTTTTCTCAGAAAGTTGCAGTGATTTGGGTTGTAGCTTCAAGGTTTAGAGGCAAGTTCTGATCCTGGGGAAAGACAGAGAGAGATGACACACTACCATGGGCTGTCAGTGCTGCAGGGTCAGGATGCTTACTCTGTCTTCTGTCATCACCAGATGCTCAGATTGTTCTTTGATTCCTGCCCTTTTGTTTCCATTGCCCTGTTCATCCAACGCAGAGCGAATACTTCAACAGCCCTAATACAGGGAGATTTACTGTTAACACTGGATTTTGCCCTTTGTCTACATACAGCGCTGGGCATTTTTACAAAATTCCTGCCTATTGTATCATTTTGAGATGGTGAGGTATAATGATCTGCTGACTGTCTCTCAGGAGGGAAACTGTTGTGGGAAGACAGTGTCTCACTCCGCAAAGACGAAATGCTCTTTACTGACTCCAAGCATGAAATGAGAAAAAGTCAATTTTTGTCTGAAGGCCAGAGGTGGCTAGAAATGCATTTAAATTCAACCATCGGCACATTCATTCTGGGATATTAGTAAGAGTGTGTCTTGTGTGTGTGAGTCATATGGCTTCCTGAGCCTACAGGACATGGTTTGGCAGACTTCTGTTATGTTTGACACAGGAGTGTTCTTCAGAGATCACAATGAATCAAAGTTCTCATAGATCTAAAACTCGCAGCCCCACAAAAAGTCCTCTTTCTGTTGACCTGAGGGTGAGTGTTCTCACCAGTTTTCAGATGAGTTCTCTTCCTCCCCATGCTTCCGCTAACAAAAACCCCAGTAACAAACACTCATGATCAGAGGCAAGGAGTTCACCTATAGCTCAAAGCAAACCCGGGGAATGAGTTATCTGCAGGAAGTTCACCCGCATGTTAATTTTTACATTTATTTTCTCAACATGTAAGGAATTTCTCTCCTCGCTCAAGGGATTATTAAAAGTTTCTGCCTACGTAATTTTTGAAGTTTCATTTCAGTATTTCATGTCTCTACCTCTAAGCTTTCCTCGTCCAGTCCTAACTTAAGTGAAGAAGAAGCTGAATGTAATGTGGTGCAGTGCTGTTAGTTTTTTAATTATCTGTTAGAGAATTCTTCTAGGCAGTTTGTGACCTTTTGAAAATTGGGGCTCACAAAGCTCTCTTTTTGCAGCAATCCAAATAAATCATACCCAGTAATGAACTTGGCAGGCCAGGTCCAGCTAGCTGCATTCCATCCCATTCTACTTGAATACCTGCAAGTTTTACTACTTGGTCAACAAGCATAACTTTTTCAGAACTGTTCAGGGCAAACACAGGATAATTCCATGATATTTCCCAGCATTACCTGGTGACTGCTTATGTGTTCCTGTGTAAGATAAATACCTACCACACACCTCTCTGACATAGAGATCTGAGATCACCAGAAATGAGAACCTTGCAGACCATGAATAAGAAAGATTCCTTATCTGTTGTTAATGTGGTCCTGTCCACATGAATCCCATATCTCTCCTTCTCTTCCCCTCTTCTGTGGAACCTCCATATGGGGTTTTAGATTGTGAAATAACAGGCAGGTGTGGCCTCCCCCTCTGGCCTGTGCTCAGGTGAAGCAGTGGTACAAGAAAGCAGAGGACAAGAGTTACCTCAGCAGATGATGCTATTGACTGAAGGGATCTGATTTTTCCAGGGATGGCAGAAAGGGAATCTCTACATTTTGGAAAACACAGTCAATGTAAGGGACTGTTGAGTCGCTGTCACCTGTCATTTACTACTAGAGGTCTGTTGCCTCTCTTTCTATCTGTTCTAAATCTGTTATTTTATGGAAGTCGTTACTGCCATCCATCCCAACTTGAGATAAAAATCCCTGCTTGCTTTGAGACATATATATCAGTTGTTTTTCTAGGAGGGAAGGTACAGGATTCACAGGATTCCCTGGTGGAAGAATTTGCAATTCTTGCCTTTAGGGTCTGTCTTGTGCGTGTGCTTCTCAGCCCCAGCCTGTGAGCACCACTGCCCACGTCTGTCAAGGTACAGCTAAGTGTTGCTCACAATACAACCCATTACTGACTTTCTAAACTGGGTCTAATTTAACTTTCTGTGGATTCAGGGTAAGGCTTAAAAGCGTGTCACGATGCAGCAAGAAAGACTTAATTCCTTAACTGTTTGTATTAGGATGCTCTGTCAGGCTTGAGTGTTGCCAGTCTGTACTAAGTTGCTGCCAGGGAGACGTTAGTCACTGCATGTGATGAGGAGTGGTGCAAGCCTATGCAAAGGAAATGTGGAGATTTCATGTGGACTGCAGCTCCCATAAGCCAGGATATGACAAACCTCGTGTAGGTTTCTGCAAGAATACAGATCTGGAGGGGTCATTTCTGTCCAGTGAGCTAACTGGTCCTCCACCCAAAATATTTGTTACTACTGTAATGTCAGCGTCTCCCTCCCCTCGTTGCTGAAATATCACCTCATTTATATTTGTCTTTCCGCTTTTGTTGCTGTATAGTCTTCAGTACATCAACCCAGGCTTGTTCCTTCTCTGTACAGCTTGATATATCAGTCTACGGATGCTCCAAGATCCTTCAAGGCAGAAAACATTATACAAATAACCTGTTAAGTGACTCGATGTTTATATGACTTTGTGCTTGTTTTCTGCATTTCAAGATGTATTTATGCACTCCTGTGCCTACTTTGTTCAAGGAGGTTTATGTGTTCAGCTGTTTGGTTCTATCCCCTCTGTGCTTTTCTAAGTGTTATGTGGAGCTCAGTTACTGCAGAAATTCAAATGTGCTTTCTTTCCACCAAAAGAAGGTGATATAACATACAAACACAATAAAACTCATGCTGATTACATGCTAAGAAACATGCTGGTACTTCTTGATTCACAAAGGTGCACAACATGTCAGAGCTGGTGAGCTGGTGGCAGAACAGAGGTCTTTCTTGCAGTCAGTATTCCATGATTTGGCATATCTCACATCCAGCTTTACTCAGCAAGGCAAAAAATTGTTTCAGGTCATCAGCCAGCCAACTACAAATGTTATTCTAAATACTGGAAAGGGCACCCTTCCTCCTGTGCTCTACCCAACCTGCATTCAGCATCCCACACGTATGAGTCACTGCTAGGCCTTGGGCAAGTCACTTCATCTTCTTCTCTCTCAGACTCCTCGTCTTTAAAACAGGGTAATAATACTTTCAGCAGTGTTGGGAGCATTAATTAGCTAATGCCCACACAGGACTCCAGACAGATCACGCAAAAGATGAATGCAAAATAGTAATATCATCAGTTACTGTTAGTCAGAATTTGTACTGCCACTGCTGTATTTTAGTGGGGAAAATAGGAACAGTTTCAAAAGGTAAGAGTTATATTCAGAGAACTGTTTTTTCAAAGAAATCTGCATTCTCATAATGACTAGTTCCTGCATGCTGATTTCTATAGCCTATCAATATTTAAGCTGTCAGTGAGGTATATAATAATAGGGCACAGCTCTGTGGGATCTGAGGCTGTGCTAGCGTTAGCCAAAGCCTCATGATTCTTCTGCTCTGCAGATGGGTGAAGACTGAGGCAAAGGTGAATTGACTTTCCCAGAACATCACAGGGAACAGCAGAGTCAGAACTGTCATTACACTTGGGACTATCTGACTCCCAACCCTGGATTTATTACTCCAGATCACAATACCTTTTAGCTTTTCATTGTTGAAGAATTCTTACAGGAACAGATGGCAGAATGAAGAAAATGGTCTAAATTTGTGTGTCAGAGCAACACGATAATTTGTTCTAAACTTATACTGACAGCCAATGCTTTTGGGTTTTGTTGTGTTGGTTTTTTTCATGTAAGACAGTACATATACCTGTCAGCCTCATGCAGCCAGGACCCATGAGCAGAATAACACTGTCCAATGTGCAATTACTTTCTTACAGTCTGTGCAGGCACACAGCTGTTGTAGAAAATCATGTAACCTTAAATCTCTGTTTTCTCCATCCTTGGTAGTGCTCTCTTTTTATTACTTGTAGGTTTGCTGGCCAAAGAGTATGAGATGGGAGGTTTGGGGAGAGTTGTTGTCATTTTCTGACTATTTCTGTTCATTTCATGAAAGGTTTTTCCTTCCTCTTCTTCAGAAATTCTTTGCTGAAAATAGAGACTCTTATCCTACTCCTTTTGTTCAAAGAAAGTTACGTGTTTTTTCACTCTGTGCTGAACAGTGATGAATATGGGTGGACACTGTAACTGTGCTCCTTTTGTTACAACAGACAGAAAACAGCTATGTTTTGAGCAATAGAACTGTCTCCTCCTTTCTTCTGTAATAATCAGATTCTCCAGTCTTCTAATTTGCCCAGTTTTTTCATGTCATGTGTTGTCGGGATCAGAACACAAGCACAGAAGGAACCCAATATAGATCTGTCTCACACATTACCCTCCAAGTAACTGTGTCCTTTACATTGCGCAGGTGTTACAAAATTCCTTGGGTTTGTGGTCCTGCTAGCGAATTCCAGAGAAGAGCTCACGAGTTCTGTGGAATAAGGATCAGAATTCAGGGAGCATGACTCAGAGCTTCTCTGATTCATTCCGCTGAACTGGGCTGGGCCTTCTGAGCTACAGCACAGGACTGGAGGAGATGGAGGATTATTTGATTTTGAAAGCATTGTCTTGCCAGTAGGTCAAGATGAATAGCTGAAGACATCAGGCAGGGTTCCAAAGATGCTGAGCTATTGGACAGGGCTGTAAACTGAGGGAGGGGAGTGACTTGCATAGACGGGATGACAACAGGTCTTATGGCACCTGTACTGTCCTCTCTGCAGCCCTTCTGATTTCTGGTGGCTGATACAAAATGAGCTCTAGTCAGGAGTAGTGAGATAACGTGAGTGACATGTTAAGACTTGGAGCTGGCAATTATCTAATTCTCTGCCCTATTTATTGTGACATTTTCTCTTTTCACTTCTCTTTCAGAATATCCGCATACGTTCTGTGACAGGAGTTGGGTTCTACATGCCAGCAGGGAAGATCAAAGGCACATTGGCATCCCGATTCCTGATGGTGGATGGTGAAAAGGTGGCCACTGGATCATACAGGTAGGTTGCTCTTGCTTAAGGCAAAGCCATATTCTTTGTGTAAAGAATGGCTTGTGGCTTTGCTTGAGAATCTTCTTCCCATATCATTCCCTTTCTTATCCTAGCCTCTGTAGTCTGTTTGGCATCTGTAGAAATTGGGTTGGGATGACAGAGAAGGTGGCATAAAGCACAAGCTGTTCCTTGGAGAACGAAATATTGTCCATGCTTGTGGATCATATCAGTGGGCTAGAGATAGTTCCACGCTGCATCAGGTGGTGGCCTGCAGGGGCTCCTCACAAGCCACTGTGCTCGGTTTTCTTAAGTGAAGTTCTCAGTCTGGAGACTCCTCATCTTCAAGCAGCGCTGCTTTTATAAAAGGGTAAACTGTCCTTCAGAGTTTTAGGGCCTTTTTTTCTGCATGCCTAATGAAGAACAATAATAGAGAGCTTCACATGTCTATCCTTACGCATCTCAGCAAGGGCATATGGACAAATGGTACAATGCTACGTATTCCCATATAGTGTCTTACATATTGTTACGTGGGCTGGGTCAAGTACTCACCCAAAAATCTAATGTCAGTTCTGTTTCCTGCTCTTAGCTTCACCTGGAGTTCATCCCACATTGACAGAAACATCCTGCTAGTCTTGACAGGACAGCACGTGGAGATGTTTGATGTTGAGTTTCGTGAACTCTATGCCGTCTCTGAGGAAGTAAATTTCTACAAGGAGCTGGGCATTGCTAACCCGTTCCTTCATGGAATTGGGAAGCCGGGCCTTCGTTCCTCCACTGTGGCTCGAAAGATCATTAACCCCAAGTATGGTTTAGTGGCAGGGGCAGCTCGGGGTGATATGGTGCTCTGGGCTTCACGACACAGGCAGGATAATCATGGGAACATGGAAAAGGAGGAAACAAGTGAGTCGAAGAAACGGTTAAATCAGTTTCTGAATGACTTAGTCACGTTGGAGCAAGAGTTCCCAGAAATCGATCCGCCTCTGGAGAACTTTAACAAGCTGAATCGGAGCCCACAGAAAATGTTCTCCCGGATCCAGATGGACCTGAAAAATAAATCCAAATCCAGAGAGTCTATTCGTGATGTAAAGAAAGAAGATGTGCAGGCCAATTCAAAGCAAGGAAAACGGTTTACCAGTGGGCTTTTCAGTCGCAAGGCCAGACGGTCTCCAGGCTCAAGCATTGAGGCCAATTCTTTTGCCAGTGAAGGACATTCAGGAGAAGACCTGAATGTGAACATGAAACTGGAATATGAGCAGCTCAGCATTGGCCATGCCAGTGTTCGGAGCACTGATGGAATCTCAGGTAAAACCTCTTCTACCAGCATATTCTTCTTGTATGTCCCTTAGTTCTGGGTTTGGTTGGTTGGTTCAAACACACTCAACTTAGACACCTGTGAGTACATCCTGTTATTTCCTCTATATTAAAATGAGTGGGATCAAAGAAGCATAGTTTTATCAAATGAAGCGTTATTCTGAAGGTAATTTAACGGCAGTCCTATTGTAAGATTAGTACTTCTCATGTAAATGTTTTCTGATAGTTCTCAGTAAGCAGGTGTGGGGCAAAGGGTGAGATAGGTGAATGTCTCCTTGTGTAAAACAAGTTGCCTGTGCAGTTCTTGAAGTGAACAATACCAGTATGTTCAGTGTTGTAGTGGGGAGCATGGTGCAGACAGATTTCCAGTGTAACCCCTGGAAGGACTTGGTGAAAATATCTAGTTCAAGACACAAATGATAAAGACTTCTCCCAATTTATGGGTTCATAGCTAACTTCCCCAAGTGTTAGATGTTTTGTCAGATTTACTTCAATCTCTGGACTGGTTGTCTTCCTCGCTCTGGGTGTTAATACATCCTGCACCAACAGGAAAATAAACTGGTTCCAGGGAGAAGATTTCTCCTCAGCTTGTCTCGCCAGAGACTGTTCTGTGCTCTGATGAATGCAAAATGCAGGCGTAGAGAGACTGAATTCTGTTGAGGTTGCCATGATGTGAAATGGAAAGGCATTCTCCTGACACCAAAAAGGAAAGCAAGGTATTGGGAAGGTCAACAGCAGCGATTGATTAGGCTCTTAGAAATATTTCTGGCTGAATGGACAGATTCAAAAATGCCAAACGAACACAAGAAAGAGGAACTGTAAGAAGGCATGGATAGTCTACTTTAGACTGTAGTAGACCCATTTTAGGATGTGCATTTGGCATTTGGGGAGGCAAAAGTAAACCCTGGTCTAAAGAGGTCCTCTCTCCAAATCACTTTGTCTTGGGGCAGGCAGTATGTGCTGTGGGGCCTCATTTCTCAGAGTGAGGAAAAACAGTTGGTGAAGACCTTTAGGGAGATGCACAGGCATTGCCTTGCGTAGGAATGGACCTGAAAGCTTGCAGTACCCTCTAGTGACAGAAGCTGAGAATTGTGTAATCTCTGATACGTCAGCACTTTACAAGATAAGAAATTCCCTACGTCTCACGGGCAGCTGTTTAAAGCAGACAGCCTGCCATTCCTGCAATGTCATGATGAAATCAAGCCCATGAAATTAGGGCACGAAAAACATTGATGTCTCAAGTTGAGGGCACATTGCACAGTCAGGGCAGCAGGGGTGTCCCTATCCCTTTTAACACGGTGTACCTGTGCCAGACTGTCTGGTGCTTGGTCTGGACCATTTCCACGAAGACACTATCATGCTGTTATGTTCATGTTGTATTTATTGCCACTGCTACTTCCCGAGGGCTGCCACCCCTTTCAATAAAGGGGAAGGAAGAATTAAGAACAAGTACAGGGAAGGCTCAGAGGTGCAGCACACCAGCCTTCCTGCTGTGCTCTTTCTGACTTGTTAAGTCTTTCCAAGGAGTCTGTGCAAGTATTTTTTTGTTGCTGTTGTTGTTTTATGCAAATTGAGAATGTTCATGGTAGCAATGGGAGACTCCACAGCTTTTGAAGGATGGTGTGAATAGACTTAGGTCATCCGGTGTCATAAAAGGCTGGAGGAGGATCACTGCTTGTGTGTTGCTTTTTGAGTCACTGTTCTTGAGCGTTCTAGTGGTCCTCAAGTGGTAGGTGAACAGAAATGATACAGAGCACATTAGAAAGATGGAGACTCATGAGGAGGAAAAAAAGAAAGAGTTACCACAGAGGATCCTGTAGCTACTTGATAAGTAGGACATGCTTTGTTAGGTTTCAATAAAAAACTCTTGAATATGGGCATGGAATAGAGCTCCAGCTAAAAGATAAAAACGGGAAGCACTTTGTTCTTGGGTAACAGTAGGACTGACTTAGTCTTGAAAGTTTACATTGTCTTTGAGCAGGTCTAGTAAAAACTGATGCTGTGATACTCTGGGTGACTGAAGGGAGGTAAGAAGTGGAAATGAAGGATGGGGAAGGTGCTTGGTATGCAGGCAGGTTAGGATGCAATTATTCAGAGTTCCACAGTTTGAAATAGCTGCCCTTACCTTTTGTAAAGATTAAACAGCACACTTAAGCCCTGTGGGCCTGCCTGTGCACACATCCTCCAAAGTCACTATTAATTCTGTAGCACCACAGAGACACATCCCACTTTGCGAATGCACAGAAAGACCAGATCCACATCCCAAGTAGCTCGTAGAGTAATTGAAAGACATTATTCAAGCAGACTAAAGGTCACATTCAGTCTTCTAGGAGCAAACGGTGATGAAGAGAATCTGAACTGTGGAGGGAAGTGATGAAAGTGTGTTCTGGGACAGAGTCTGAAAATCTGCCAGGGTATTTACATACTAGAAAAGGACACCTACGAGTCAGAATTGGGAGTCTGGAAAATAAAAAGGCTACAAATGGTAATGCCCCAAGCTAAGCGTCCAAATTAACATTCTGAGGTGTTGTCCTAGCACACTGCACAGAGACTGTGCTTTGTCTTACGAGGCTTTCTTAAACTATGTGATCAAATTGACACAACTCCTGAATTTCACTGTTGCCCACTTAGAAACACAACAGCAGCAGCTCTGAACCTGACCAGAATCTTGTTAATTTTAAGCTGCTGCTGGGCAGACTGTGATCAGCGAAGACACTGACCTCTGTGTGCAGTTTCTGGGAAACAGTGCAAGAGTTTTAGGAGGCACTGGCTTTTTGTTTTGTTTTCTTCCCTGCAAGAAGCAAAGTGGGCTCCTTCAGAAGGGTCTGCTATCCTGAGTTGCTCCATACATTGGCCTTTGCTGCTCACAAGCGTTGGTTGCAGAACATATACTTAATTATACTTAATAATTGTATTTCACTTTTGGGTGCTTCTTGCCACAAGAAATGGGTTTTTACACAGGGCACTGCAATACTGCAGAAACAGCTGCTTAGTTTTTTTTAAAAAAAAACATGTTTTTCAGCTGAAATGGGATCATGGTTGGGCGGTAACTGGAATTTTCAGCCTCTTTTCTAAAGAGGAGGGGAATGTTGTTCAGTACATACAAAGAAGGTGTTTGCTCTAACCAAAGCGGGATCTGTAGGAAAAGGTCAGCAGACAAGAGTAGAAAGTGAGAAGAATAAAGGAGTTGAGATTAAGCAGAGGAGAACAGACACTTTTGAAAGTAAACATAAGGGTCTTGAATGTGATAGAGACAGGGAGGGGAACAGGGGTGGTGAGGACATAGGAGTAATGATAAACAAAGTAGTAACATACACAATGAATCAAAAGGGGGACAGGAGGTAGAATGAAATGCCACAGGGGGATGTAAGGAGGACAGTATACCGAGCAGCCACAGAAGTGAGGGCAGGTTTGCAGCACTCCCACATGGATAGCAAGGAGTTGCAGCATGGAATAAGATGGATAGGAGGGGGAGAGGAGAGAGCTCTCCTCTTCCCTGTCACCTATAGATGAGGAAAGAATTGATCAAATGCCCACAAGCAAGAGAGTGACATGAAAAATGATTCACGTGAAGCCCATTTCAGAGGCAGTGCTTGGATTGAAAGCTCTGTCATGATACTAAGGTTGAGACTTCTCAGTAGCATGTCACCATAACCTGTGGCAGTTTTTCCTCCCCGTTCTCACCTTGCACTTCCTCTGGCTCCGACTGCTTGGGAGATGCACATATATCTTCCTTCTGTACAGATACATGAGTGGGGTCTGTCCTTATTCAGAGTGACTGCAAGCCACGTGGCAGCCCCTCTCAGTACATACTGCCCTGGGCTGTAGGTTACATAAGTCTTGCTCTGCTCAAAGCTCAACAGTTCCCTTACTTGCAAAAGCCTCTGCAAACACACTTTAGTGCAGTGCTTGTAAAAAAGTATGCTGGGGCATCCAGACCAACAGTTGCCTGTAACGAAGGAGATCAGACAGCAGTGCTATCCTTGAAAAGCACAAATACTGGGAGCAGAAGGAAGCCATAGAAGTGAATGATGAAAAAAAAATAACTGAGGATGATAAAAAATTAGGGCAGCATATTGTGCTACTTAAGTGACGGACCCTGAGGCCTTGGGATTTGTTTTGCAAAGGAAGCTGTAGAAATACTGGCACTTGACACGTTCAAAATATGGGACGTGAAAAAACCTGTCCTGAGAATGTGTGTGGGGATCAACTGGATGGGATGACCTGACTTTTTTTATTTTTTTTTTTTATCCCTCACTCGTTGGAAAGCCTCCCACCCAAGCTGTGGCCAGAATGATTTTCAGTGCCAACTGGGACCTGAGAATACCCCTGAAGCTGGCCTGGGTACAGGCCAGAGCCTAGAAATACTTCTCCAGTGTTTTTTTTTCCCACCGTATGCTCTGAATTTGCTCTTATTTTAATGTCTCTTTATTTCACAGTAGCAGGAAATAAAACCACGAGAGAATGAAGAATAATGTAGGTCTAACACAAGGTGTAGCCTAAATAACGAGAAAGGATTGAAGTGTCAGTGCAAACTTTATCCAGGTTTTATTTACTTAACATAACTTTTTAACTTCTTTTCATTCAAGGTAACCGGGGTGCAAACTCCACTACGAGCGATAAAAACAAGCCATCTGCCTGTGTGTTATCTTGATTGGGAAGGGTTGTCTGGAGAACTGAAGACTGAACAAGCTGGAACAGTAACCTCTTGATTGACTTTTGAATCTACGGCCACGTCCTCACGCAAGTGGTCTGTCAAGCCACTGCGCAGTCATGGATGCACCTGGCACCCCCAGTTAAAGCACATTTACTGGGTGAAGCGTAGACTTTGGATGGTCGGTCCCTTAAACGAGGGTTGGTGATGAATGTATTAGTCCATACGTCTGTGTGCACACACATTTTATATATAAAAACAACTGTGATGAGGGGGGTCTCAGAGCTCGCTCTGTGTCCAGATAAATGCAGGAGATTTTCTGACTTACTCATGCTGCTACTTCAGTCTGTCTTGCGACAGACTCAGAATCACTGTGTTGCGTTGTTTGCTCTACTGCACTGCACAAATGTGTTGGTCTGACTGCTTGGAAGGCTCAACGAAATCGAAGTGGCAAATTCTGTGTGAAATAAGGATGTTTACAGAGAACATAGCAATCCTTTGTCTGCAAGGAGTCTTCCTGTAGATTCCTGCTGCCACTTATCCACACAGAAATGAGTGGCTGGGGAGTAGGGCTTAGCTAACAGAGGCCAACAGATCACTATCTTAACTGTTTCATGTCATAAATATAGCAGTTGAACAAAGTGGTTTAGCAAGAATGTAGTAAAAAAGAAAAAAATGAAATAGAGGAGGAATGTTTAGCCTGCAGTTGAGACTGGGTCAGGAGAAATGCCTTATAAGGGGGATTGGGCAGGATCCAGGAGCAATAATGGAGCCTTCAGTGGCTGTTAAAAAATCCTGTTTGTTGGTCATTCACCAATACTTTGCTATTTGTGGAAACTGAAGGATTAAGGAGCACATCTTTGAGGGCTCAGGGAGGAAGCAGAGAAGGCGTACAAGCTTTTCAAATGTTCCTTTTTCTTTTTTTTTTTTTTNNNNTTTTTTTTTTTTAACCTTTCCAAACTCTCAGTCATGCCAAAATTGAGAGCTTTGATCCATAAGCATCACTGCATGCAATCATACCAAAGACCATCTGATCTTCTGTCCTGTCTCTGAGGATAGCCAGTAACAGGTGATCACAGAAGCATAAAATATAAAGCTTGTATACAGAGGCCTTTCTCTGACACTGTTCCAGCAGTCTGTGAACTTTCTGAACTGGCAGTTCCTTCTGGACCTAGCCTTAATGAATACACTTAGTCCCTTTTTAAAAATCCTTTTCTACTTTTGGCCTCCACAGTGTTCTGTGGAAACCAAACCAGAGTTCATTGTGTGGTCTGAAAAAGAACTGTTTTCAGGCTGTTTTAATGGTTTTCTTGATGATTTCATTGAGTGACCCTAATTCTTCCACTGTCACATGTAGTGATGACCACCCCTATTCCTTGTCTCCTCGTCACTTGTGGTTTTACAGACCTATATCATATATGTCCTCAGTCATCACTTTTTCCAAGTTGCAGGTCTGTGGTATATGTGGCTATTCATTATATGGGACCTGTTTGACATCTCTGTCCTCATGTTTACTGGCCCTTTTCCAGTTTTACGCATTAACAGAGTAGAGAAGAAGGTTGTTTTTGTTTCTTTAGTGCATGGATTGATGTTTTGCTCTGCTTTCTTGCCATCTAAATGACATACTCTGCCGTCATAAATAAGCCCTCTTGTGATACCTAAGAAAAATAAATCCTAATTGTAAGTAGACACCTGAAAGCTAACATACCTACTTGCCAAAAAACTATTCAGACATCAGAAAAACACAGGTTTAGTTTTCTTTCTTTTTTGTTGAGAGAAACCATCTGGGTTTTTCAGTGCACAAGGAATTCGCAGCAAAAGCAACTGCTGCACTCTCAACACACAACAAGCTGTTCCAAAGACTCTTCTAGGTACTGGGTTGCAGTAGTGGTTGTTACACTGACACAGCTGCCTGTAGTTGGTGATAAAATATGATTAACTGGTTGGTTGATTGATTGGTTGATTGATTAATTGTCTTTCCTGGAAGCATATTTAACTTGAATGGCAAGCAGATCTGCTTTACTCTTGAATTTACCCTGCAGAATGTCTTAGGATCCTAAAATAACCCAGGTATTGTGCCTTCTGTTACACATTCTCACTCAGTGGGTTAACTGCTTGCTACTCTGTATGGCCTCCTGGGAACAAGCTGTAGTTTTACAGCTGGGTCTGTCAGCTCCCATTATCAGCAGTGTTTTATACAATTATTCCTGGTAATGGGAGAAAAGAGGTGTTTGAAATGACACCATCACCTGGATGTAAAAGTAACATAATACGTGAGCTATCCTGTTGGCTTCAGGTGTACTGCTCGTGTGCCAAAAAGTACTTGCTGTTTGTTTGTGGGATTGTCTAAAATAGCTTGATTTTTGCCATATTTCTGTTATTCTTTAGAAGTTTGTGAGATTATTTTTTTTTCTCTCCTTGTATTTATTTCACTTTGTTAGCAGAGATTAGAGACAAATTTCTCAGGCCAACGTTGTTCCACTTTTTGTTCTGATAAGAACATTGTCATCTGGTGCTTCCTTGTTCTTCCAGACTTTTAAAATATTTATTTATTTTTTAATTGTGCAATAGGTTAATTAACTAATTAGTACCATGTTGATATATATGCTCAGGTTTTCCAGGAAGTCTTTTATCTCTTTGTTTTTACGTCTTTGTTGCTTCATCTGGGGCAGGGTGACTTCACAAACAGTCCGAGAGGCTGATCTCACTTGCCTTTCCTTTCCTTCTGTGCTTGCTTATTAACGTGCTTTACTTTCTCTTTCCTATGATGGACGTGAGCACTTTTATTCACCCTTGCCAACTAAAAGGTCTCCCTTCCAGTGAGAGTCTCCTCTGTTTTGTTGCCACACCAGTTCCTAAAAGGTAGCGCTCACATGTTTTTAAATTCCTTCCTACGCTGCAGAAGTCGAGCCTCATGCCTTGACTCCAGGGGCTCGTAGAACTCGGTAGGCTTATCACGCACTGTTTAATTACTTAATTTGAGAGAGCAAACTTGCTTTCTTGCATGATATGAATCTGCTCCTTAAACTCAGCTTGACTCTTTGGGGATGCATGCAGCCTTGCTGATTCTAGAGTCAATGTTTCAGATTCTGGTGGAACTTGTTCTTCCCTGAAGATAAGATCAGCTGAATTTGGACTATTTGGCTGCTCCTATGGCAACAGATCTGAGTCTGGATGAGGTGACCACATTTATTTTGACTACTTTTGCTAATTGTGGCTCTTGATGAGTGCTAGAAACCTGAGGCTGTGACCTGTAATCTCTGTCACTCTCCAGATAAAATGTGGTTGATGGTGCTGGGAGGCAGAGGGGCAGGGAGCAGTGGTTATGAATTCTGTTGGAAGTCTGCAAGCGGAGGCTGAAGGTACAGCAGGACCTACAGCAGACTTCAAATGAGCAATCAATCATTTGCTCCTTGCCCAAGATGCTACCTCTTGCAACCAAGCCACTGACCTCCCAAGGGGGCAGGAAGGATGGGAGACATTTGTTGTTCTGTTGCTATTTTAATGAACAAGATTAGCTCTTTTTGGCATCTGTGTCCTGACCCTGGATAATCCCAAGAGAACGCTGGTTCTCCAGATCTTGTTTACTCTTTGTCTTGTCAGCCTGGGTTTGCTGATCTGTGTGGTACACCACGGGGCCTATGCTTGCAGTCCTGGTTTTGGACAGCGAGTAATGAAGCTGGAGCTCGTGGCTCTTTCTTTATGGAGTAAAATGGTGAGAGGTTCCGAATGAGCCTCTTGGCTGAGTGCGTGCCTTCTGGGTTTCTTTGGGTATGCATTTATATGTGTGTCCAGTGAATTATGCCGGAGACCTTTTCTATGTCAAGCAAATAAACTCTTTACTATGTTACATTCAGGTAGTTTTGTTCATTGGTGTCACTTTTAATTTCTCAGCTACCGTTCCTGGGTTCAGGGGATTTTTCTGTTTATTTGTCAGGAACCTGTACTGTTTGGATCAGAGCAGGTTTCTGTGTAACACATGAACATCTTTGGTGGTACATGTTAAAAGATGTGTGGGCAGCTGAATTCTCCACAAGTACAGTGTCGCGTGGCTGCAAGTACCTTGAGAGAGACTTAATTCATTCCTGCTTTCTTGTTGCTGGAGTAGGCTGTAACAGATGTCCACTTCAGGTTTGTTTGTCGGTTTTTTTTTACTTTTCTGTATTTTTTTACTACCACTCGCTTTGCAGCTGAACTGTACTCGCTGCAGCTATAAATGCATCTGACAAAGTGCCACCTCTGTTTCCCTTTCCGTCTTTCTTATATAATTTGTACCCATCAGCGATGACATTTCATTTATGAAACCCAGTCCCTCTGCTACATTTCAGTTTCACCTGGTACAATGTAATCCTTGACATTTAAATAACTCCCAAGCTCTTGTTTCCCATGCTCCCTTTGTTTATGTATACAAAAGCCTGTTTTAAAATTCCTGACCGTGTTTCAGAATAAATCCGACTTCTCTTTTACTTTTGGGCATTAAGGTACATGAAGAAGTGTTTGCAGTAAACAAAGTCTTCATCTTTCTTCCAGTGTTTGAAGTCTGCATAGCAGTTGTGTTGAGGAGTAGTGTTTAAGAGGAGTCTGTTTGATCCAAGCTCATTTCACAGGGTATGTCAGGGCTCTGTGGATCCTGAGCCGCCTCCTTCCTAGCGTGAGCACCAACACCACTTCGTGCCTTTTCTTTTCTGCACTTGTTTTGGGGAGGTTCTCCAAGAAAGTAAGATAAATTTGTCCTTCCCTCTGCTTCACTGCTGCTTTAATATAACGCTTTTCTCTTGTTTCTTGACACTTTTGCCTGTGCTCTTTTAAAATGGGAGAGCAGTCAGGGAATGAATCACCTCTTTGTGTCCCTAGACCTTCTGTCCCCAGCCTGCTGAAGAAATGCAAATGTGGGAATCCTCATTAATAAGCAAAGCCTAGGAAAAGCACAATCGCTGACTGTAGGAATCATCTTGGAAGAGAAACCCATGGATGTAGATGAAATGGTAAGGCTTTTACCCATGTAGCAAGGCTGGTGGATGTTTACCTACGTTTTTGCACAACACCTATTTCTGATTTTTCATGCAAGTCTTGGTACGTATATGTGGGGTTAGGGTATGGAAACCCACAGCACAACATACAGCACCCCAGCTACTCCATTCTCGCTCCCAGCATGGGCAAATTTGCCATGCTTTTCAGCAAGGTCAGGAAATAAGGAACAGTAGGTGGGAAGTGTCTGCAGAAGAATATTTGGGCAGAGTAGCTGATGTCCTAAATGCATAACATAATGTGACAATGTCTCAAGTTTTGGAGATGTTTCTTATCCTACTTCTCTTTCCCTTTTCAGCCTGTCTGTCTGCAGTATCAACTTCTTTTGGTAAAACATTAGGTACGTCACTTGTAGGAGAACTGTAAGCATAAAATAGCCCTTCTGCCTGTCTCAGGTAGAAAGCAGCAACTTCTAGATGACGGGGAGGGGTGAAAGCCATGATTTTACAGACACTGGGTATGTGAAATTGCACATAACCAAGAAAACACAACCAAAAGAATTTGTGCAGAAAGCACAGAAGCAAAGTACAACATTTGAATAATAAGGATTGTGGCTATTATAGAGGGACTGAAACCTAGCACATAAAAATTAGAGCTAATTTTAATGCATATACATTCAGTAGCACAGGGAAGGATCGTGGAGGTCAGGTTAAGGGCATTTTCCACTTGTGACTATTGACTGTATTCAGGGGGTCCTTTGCTTGCTTTAGATAAGTTAAGAAGGCAAGAGAGAAAAGTGTGTTGCACCAGAGGGCTGTGGACTGATCAGCATTCTGCATAGGTGCTGGCGTGGATTTGGCAAGTGCCTGCTGTGGGCTGAATGAACACTCGCGTTTCTCCAACTGTTTGGTTTACCAAACTGGAGTGGCTGCTACAGGAAGGATATTGCTTTCTGCAATCGGACCAAAAGCTGATCAATTGCAGGATGGAGCACTAATCTCAAGGCTCTCCAGCTTTTGTCCTGTGACAGACGTTGTGCCCTTTTATTTAAAAGTGACCTCAGGAGAACTCCCAAGCCAAGGGCTAAGAGAGCTGGGACTGTTCAGCCTGGAGAAGAGAAGGCTCCGGGGAGACCTGATAGCAGCCTTCCAGTATCTGAAGGGAGCTACAGGAGAGCTGGAGAGGGACTCTTTGTCAGGAAGTCTAGTGACAGGACAAGGGGGAATGGTTTTAAATTGGAAGAGGGGAGATTTAGGTTAGATATTAGGAAGAAATTCTTTCCTGTGAGGGTGGTGAGGCACTGGAACAGGTTGCCCAGAGAAGTTGCTGATGCCCCATCCCTGGAAATGTTTAAGGCTGGGCTGGATGGGGCTTTGAGCAACCTGCTCTAGGGAGAGGTGTCCCTGGCCATGGCAGGGGGGTTGGAACTTGATGATCTTTAAGGTCCCTTCCAACTCTAACCATTCTATGATTCTATGTGTTAGTTAAATAAACTTGAAACTATGGGGTGACGAAGGAACAGAAGCACTTCTGCGAGCTCTGCATCCTTGTGATACAGCTGGTGGGACATGTTGGTCTGTGCTTCCCCTGAACTGGTTACAAACTTATGTTAGCCTGGAGAATTGGGGGGTGGTAGGGGGAGGATGGAAATGAGCACACAAGAGAGTGGGCTGCTTGCTCTGGAGCTGGATCCTACCCCAGGCATTAAGAACAAAGGCTGTTTTACGTGCCAGCAGGGTGTGTGGGGTAGGAATGTCAGTTCTCTGTATCCACGGAGCTGCAGCAGCCCAGGTCTGGGGTTTTGCACGCTTGGGATTGTGGAGAATATAAAGTTATACCTGAGTGTTTATGTAGGCAGACCCTTGTGTCTGAGGTTCCCCCTTGGACATAAGGAAAGGTGTAAGTGCTGCTGCGTGGTTATAAAGGGCGGATCCATATTTGCCCCTTCTTGTATTGTTTGGTGAGTGTTGCACTTAAGAAATGCAGGGGTGGTTTTATTATTATTACCATGCTCTGGCTTTTCTGAAACTTCAGTATTAGAGCCAGCAATAAGGAACTTCCAGGTAGGTGGGGTTTAACTTTTGTGGAGGGGACACTTCCACAAAGAAAGATAATTAAAAGGAAAAGCTAACTCCCTGCCCATTTACAGTATATTTGGTGAAAGCGTGTGTGAAGTCTCGAGGTGGAGATGCTAGACAACCTTGGGCAAAGGGCATTTACTTCAAGTGTTTGAAAAGAAAAGCTATTTAAACTTTGAAAGAGCTATTGGTTTTATTGTTGCAATATTTATGATCCTCTCTTTATAGGTCACGCAACCATTTCCTTAGTTATCCTTAATCTCCTACCAGAAATTCTTCCCCTCGGCTGGCAGTCTGCTTGTGCTGAGCACTTGCACTGCAGAAACAGAAAATAGCAAGTCTAAACAAAGTGGGACCATTTATAGTCGTCTTGCTAAGTGCACAACACATCTGCAGAAGGATCAGTGGCTCTGATTTAGTGTGGCCATTAGTGACATTTTGCTGCCGCTGAAAGGAAGAAAATGGCTCAGCTTAGTGTCCTGAGGTATAACTGCAATAATCACAGGCATTAGAAATGGAAAAGGCCACCAGGTCGTCTGGTCCATTGCCCCACTACAACGCAAGGCAATTCACCACTGCGCCTTCTTTAGGACTTGGTAAATTATTCTACCACTTGGTTGAGCTTCTCCTTCACAGCCTTGTAAATCTGATAGGAAGTAAGTTAAAAAATAACTTGTGGGAGAGGTACAGTAGGCAGAAGTTCTGACAGGCATTGCACTGAAATGATGACCTGTCTCCTGGTTTATCAAAGCGTCTGCCATTGCCCCTTCAGAATGAGGACACTATAATACAGTCACTTCCCTTGTTCTGTATTTATGACTGCAGCATCTCAATAAACCAAAAGTTTTCTGCAAGGAAAAGTTGGAGCGGTCTCTACTGGTTTCTCACCACTTTCCAAACTGCCTTTAAAGATGTTGATTCAGCTACAGAGCTAAAGTTAGGCTCCTGCTAATCCAGATTAATTTCCCTGCGCCCAGTGGGGTTGTGCTGGGTTTTCACCGGAGTTACTGACAGCACAGTATGACCAACAGCTTCCTGTTTGCGTCCAAGGAGACAGACTCACCAGAACAAAGAGAGAGGCAGACAAGCACAGGCGCCAGCTACAGATGCGGTACCCTGCAGCCAAAAGGAGGGTGTTGTTCCAGGCAGGCTCCATCTTGTTTCAAAATCTTCCACGTAAGTAGTGCTTAGTGTAAGTAACTGGGAATTCACCCATGCACGGCAGCGTTGTTAGCGTGAGGAAACCTTTGGAAACACTGTAGGGTCTGTTCATTGAATACTGCTGGGAAAGCTATTGCTGCAGTAGAAGGCCTTCTGGAGGAGCTGAGCTCCCTCCATAAACACAGGCCCCCTGTCATCTTTAACACAGCCCTGGTCTGGAATGTCTTGAAGAGCAGCTTAAATGTATATTTCCCTTGTTTTCCATGTGCTACCCTGTGGAAGCTGGGCCACCAGGGTTGATTTAGGACCTGATAGAGTCTAAACTGACCTCATCCAATCCAGCAGTAGAAATCAAGTGTGGTCATAGAATCATAGAATGGTTAGAGTTGGAAGGGACCTGAAAGATCATTGAGTTCCAACCCCCCTGCCATGGGCAGGGACACCTCCCACTAGATCAGGTTGCTCAAAGCCCCATCAAGCCTGGCCTTGAACATTCCCAGGGATGGGGCATCCACAACTTCTCTGGGCAACCTGTTCCAGTGCCTCACCACCCTCACAGGAAAGAACTTCTTCCTAATATATAACCTAAATCTCCCTTCTTCTGATTTAGAACTGTTACCCCTCATCCTATCAGTAGACTTCCTGACAAAGAGTCCCTCTCCAGCTCTCCTGTAGCTCCCTTCAGATACTGGAAGGCTGCTAGAAGGCCTCCCCGGAGCTTTCTCTTCTCCAGGCTGAACAGTCCCAGCTCTCTCAGCCTGTCCTCATAGGAGAGGTGCTCCATCCCTCTAATCATCTTGGTGGTCCTCTGCTGGACCTGTTCCAACAGTTCGATGTCCTTTCTATGTTGAGGACTCCAGAGCTGGACACAGTACTCCAGGTGGGGTCTCACGAGCGCAGAGTAGAGGGGGAGAATCACCTCCTGTGACCTGCTGCTCACACTTCTTTTGATGCATCCCAGGACACCGTTGGCTTTCTGGGCTGCCAGCGTGCACTGCCAGCTCATGCTGAGCTTTTCATCCACGAGCACTCCCAAGTCCTTCTTCTCAGGGCTGCTCTCCAGCCATTCTCTGCCCAACCTGTATTTGTGCCCGGGATTGCCACATCCCAGGTGAAGGACTGAGCAGTGGAAGCAAACAGACTGACCTGCTGAGGGCTCTCGAGAGGGAACACGCTTACTTTTTAGCAAGATCCTTGAATCCAGAACAGCAGTCACGAAAGGACATTTTGCTCGCATTCAGAAAGCAAAGAAAGTGAGCCCCAACAAACTGTTGACTTTCCTCTAGCAAACCGGGAGTCACTTCAGGGCAAGGTTAGGAGGAAAGCCCTGGAGTTTTTGCTTGCTTTTTCATAAGAGAGGGAGAGAGAACCTGGTGTTTTGAGAAGGGCTGTTCGTGCATGATGGAAATCCACTGAAATCCTCGTTATCTTTCCTTCATTGTGCAAAAAGAAAATGGCACAGCACACCAAGTGCTGCTGTAGCCCCTGAGCAAATGAGGCCTCTTCCATTGCTGCCTCCGTGTGGTTTATCAGTGTCTCCTGAGAGATCATCTCCTGAGAGATGATCTCCTGGTACCAAGAAGCCCTATAATCGCTCCCAGGAGTCGGCCCAAGGGCTTTGCCCGCGCAGCTCCACCCAGAACTCCCAGCAGCAGATCCCGTGGCCGCCACAGGGAAACTGCTGGCAGGTTTCCATCCAGGAGGTGACACAGAAGGCTACACTCACGATCCTGGGTTTGACTTCGCTGCCAACCGTTGCAGAAGATGAGCTGGGACAGCGAGTGAATCACGGGGTTTGCATGTCGTCAGGTTTGAGTACTAAAGAAGAAAAAAAAGAAAAGAGTTCGGGCCACCCAGCTTTGCTGTTCTTTGTTCTTGCAGCTGCTGGAGGCAAAATCATGGGAATGGCTGCTGCTGCCTCCCTCAGGGCTGGCCAAGCATCTCTCACGTGGGGTCACCCTGGGCCACCTTCCTTCCCTGCTCTTCTTCCTGGTGCTCGGATCCCTGTGTCGCTGTCAGTTTCCCTTCTGCATTCCCACACAGCTGTCCCTGCAGGGCCTTTGCCAGGGACCCCCTGCAGCGATGAGGGATGATGCAAGGGTGAGGAGGAGATTGCAGCTGATGAGAGCTGTCGGAGGGACCAAAGACGCCCTTCTGTGCGCAACGCTGGCCCTGGATCCAAGAAACCTCCCATGTCGCTTCCCACTCCCTGGCACATAACATCTTCCCCACGTTTTTCCCACCATTGTGACCTCATTATTTCTTGCACTGAAATTTTCAGTAACCACATTTTTTTACTAATTCCGGTTTTCTCTTCTCTCTTTCAGAGGGTTTTCTCCTCTGTCTTTCCTACTTATGATGTTCCCTTCCTGAATTATTCTTACTTACTGTCCCAGGTCCTGCTACCATTGCCTCCAGTCCCCTGTTCAAGTATCAGCAGCCCAGTTAAACATTGGGAGTGGGGTTTATTGGTGTTGGTTTTGGAGTTTGGGTGGGTTGGTGTTTTTTTTATTTAATAAAAATGTAACTGTTATGCTTCTCTATGAAACACCAGTTTTGGAAACTTTGGGGAGAAAAGGAAGCCTGTTAAAGGAGAATAACATAGCCACCATTCAAAGTATGAGAGTTTGAAGTCAAATAATAGCTTTAAATCCCTAACCAAAACTGATAGCAACTTTTCTTTTTTTCTATTTCACCTGGGCTGCCTTAGGGAGGCACAATTTTCCACAGGCTGGAAAAGGAAACTGATCTTTTTTTCCTCCCATGCAGATTTTCTGCCCAGCATTCCGCACACTCCACCGCTCCATCCTCCAGTAACTCCTCAGTCTATGCCCTGTTCCCCAGGCCCCATTCCGTTTTCTCCTGTGTTTTTTCTCACAGAGCATTATTCTTGCTCACTGTCTGTGTCCAGCTCGCTAGACCAAAGAAGGGCAGCTGCTTTGGCCAACGGTGTTGCTTTCAGTCCTGCTGACAAGCGCGGGACAGCCATGCTTTCTTGCTGTGGAGAGTCTCGTCTCCACAGACTAAGGAGGAACGGCAGCCGTTCTGCTTGCTTTGATCTCATTAATAACAAGGGACAATGGGAGCCCTTTTGAATCTGAGGGGGAAAAGCCTGAGTTCAAATCAAAACCAGCGTGCCCGATTAATTAGAACCACAGCAAAGCCTTGGTGAGCTGCCATCTTGAATTACTATACAGCTACAACTCCCAGAAAATAATAATAATAAAATATCTATGTATAATCATATGTTCCTGCTGTCCTAATAAGAGCTTGGGATAGAGAGGTGGCAGCTTCCCCCAAGATCAGTATTGATCATAATCATAGAATCATAGAATGGTTAGAGTTGGAAGGGACCTTAAAGATCATCAAGTTNCTCCAGGTGGGGTCTCACAAGCTATAGGTTCCTTATTTCCCTCTCTTAAGTGCACAGGCATATCCGCAACCATAGTTGCTGTCAGACAGGGAAGGAGCTGGCAGGAGTGTGCCCTGCCCTCTTCCTTCTTCCCAACCTGATGTTTTTGTTGTTGTTGTGATAGGGCTTGCTGGCATAAATTGGTAGCTAAATGAGCACTGCACATGAAACTGGCTAACTTGGGAGAAATAAAAACCCCAGCGTGGAGCTGAACATTGGAAAAGGGAGAGAGAAAGTGCCTGTAGCAGTTACTTGATGTCTAGCTGTAAAGTTCTAATGCTCTCCTGATGATGAAGGTGGATCTGTGACAATAAAATACTATAATTGCTTTCACACGCCTGTACTTTAGTTTTCATTTAGGTTCAGCTAAAGGTGACTCCGCTGCTGCTGGTGTGGAGTATCACAGCCCTGACCAAGCTGAGGGAACGGGGAGGTTAAAAGGTAAATAAAATCTGAAGAGCCACACGACCTCTGGCCTCAGCATAACTGCTCCACTCATAGCCAGTAATTCATGTATGCGCACTGCTTCACTTTCAGCACTGAAAGCACAAAGTGGGCACCTTCCTCTGCCAACACAGGGAAAAAATGGCCCAAAAAAAGACTGTTTGGATAAAAGAATACAGTATTATTCAAAACGTTTTCCTAATTGCCTTTTTTCCATTAAAACCCCCCACGTTAACATTGTTTTGCTGAAAATGGCAACATTTAAAATAGCTTCAAATAATGTTAATGAAACATTGTTTTATTTTTGCCTCCAGGAAAAAAAAAAACAAAAAAAACCCAAAAAAACCCAAGCCAAAATACCACTACAACTTGTTCTCTATTTAAGAACACTGCCATTATATTGGTAATTTTTTCCCTTTAGCTGTGCGCTGACAACCTTTTCTTTTCCCCTCTTCCTTCCAACAGAATTACATGAGCATGACAGCACAACAAATTGAAACTTCTGCTGAGCACTTTGCCCAAGACATGCATAAACTCTTCTTGTTTCTGTTGCAACTGTATGTCTTTCCTGAGTACGACATGTAAAAAATAGGTAATGTCAAAATAAGCCTATTATGTTAAGAACAGTTATAGGTATGAAAAGTGCTGACTGGGACTTAAAGCTCAGATCCTTGAACGATCCCGAACACTAACAGTTATTAAGGATATTTTTTCACTTTTTTTTTTTTGTAAAGCAGGAATGTTAGGACTAATCACCTGACCAACATAAAAATTTGGAAATTACATTTGATGTTAGCTCCCTAATTTGCTCCTCCTATTCCATGTAATTCTAGTATTAGTTGCTTCTTTTTTTTTCCTTAATGTGCTCTTTTGTGTTTGTTCTCTGCTGTTATAGGTCACCTAGAAATGAAAAATTAATTGGGTTGGTATCTGCTCTTCTCTTTTATAAATACAAATTCCTTTTCCTATCCCCGTTTTTATAGCTCCCAGGCACACAAAGTATTACTTCCTCTCTTGATTGTTCCCTGAAAAACTACATGAAGGATGCAGGAGAATGGTTTAGAAATCTTGCCACTACCCAACTGAAGGAACAGAAAATGCTGAATCCTTAGCGGGTGTCTTTTCTGCAAGTAATAATTATTAGGATAAATACTTTTAAATAAGGATAGTTGGTACTTTAAACAGTATCAAAATGTTTCCAAATATTCATGTTTTATTCCTTTGGTATTTTGATGTCATATACCTGCTGAAACTCCACTGAAGTTGTCTAGGGAAAGGATAGATAAAAAAGCAGCTTCCAGGGAAAAGAAATAAGCAAGAGAATAACCTAATCAGCTTATCTTTACAACAAGAGAACATAAATTCTTTTATTACTTTTTTACAAATAATCTTTTTAACAACAGCCATCTTCTTTTCCAGTGCTGCCTGCATTTCAGTCACAGATAAAAGTACAGCATTATATCGAATGTTAAAAGGCCACATTTCATACCAAAAAACCTAAAGATAATGTGCCATAAAGAGCATAAGCATGAATTTTACCCTGGCTTTAAATACACCACAGGTAACTAACTGGTTAATTTCTGTGCCCACTAGATAGCTGCTGCTTAAAGTGTCTGAAGCAGAAAAAGGACAGGGTTAGCAAAGACTAGTTTTCAGTATTAGAAGCGTTTAGTGGCTACCCAGAGTCCATCCAGATACATTAATTTAAAAAACCCAGTAAGCCTATAAAAAGGATGTTACAGCACAGTTTGAACTAATAAACCAGTGTCATATTTTAAAAAGCCCTGACTTTCAACTCAAGATATCAAAGCTGCTTCTAGTCTTTTGTCCCCTTTCATTCCTGCATTCAGAATTGTCCCAAGCTGCCAGCACCCCTTGTTTGTTTAGAGAAGTCCCTTCAAGAAGCCTTTTCCTGTAATGTAACCCTGTCAGGTACAGCATTATTTGTCTCTCCCGTATCACAAGTAAATTTTATTTAAAAAAAAAAAGAAAAAAGGACATGTATTTTCATGGCATAAGGAAGTGGGGCTGGAATAGCTAAAAGGCTGTGGAATTGACACCAACACTGAAGTGGCCGTCTCTCTCTTCTCTCTCTCAAGCTCCAGTCCCTGTGAGGTTTGGTACTTTAAGACGTTTGCAGGCTGGGTCCCAGCCTGCTGCTGCAGAAGCCAAAGGGAGCTCATTCATACTGCAGTGAGACCACTTCCCCTGAGCTTCAACGGTTTTTCACGTCACTTGTCCACCTCAGAGGAGAGGTCTTCCGAAAGTCCTCACCCCGAAGGAGAATCTTTCCCAGCACCTGGAAATGCACCACAGGGGTAGTGTAACACTGACATCCAGTGGATGAAAAAATGTAATTTCACCAGCCAGCCTGGTTCTGGTTTTGGGCAGAAGTGGCAATGGGAGAGGTATGAAAAAAAAAACAGGAAGAGCTATTTTGTTCATGAGTGTCTGGCCTTTATGAGAGCAAAAAACTAGCCTGGGAGCTGTATTCCTCCCAAATCCACAGATGAACCCAAGTGGGAACTTCCAAATCATCCCTTATCATTTCAGACAAACCAACAAAATCTGCTTGCTTTCTTTCTACAGCTCAAATGTGTTCTGTAGCATGAAACTAGAAGAACATTGGAGCATGACATCTTTTGCTCTATTGAATTTCCTAGGCTTATGCAAAATAAATCATATTCACCTTGCTTCCCATGTCCTGCCACAAGTGCACTGAAACCCTGAGGAAAACGTATGAAGGAAAACCTGCAAAAGAATGCCAATAAGTGGAAAGGGAATCTAAATAGGGAATGAATTTTTTTTTATTGTGATTTTTTTACTTATGGCAAAGACAAGGTCAGTGTCTTGGACATTTCCTTCTCTCCTAGTTCATGCAACCTGTGCTCTCAGTATATTAGTGATTTCTGCTCATACCAAGGAAAATACACGTGGATATGGACAGTTCCTGCACCATGAATAAACAATAAGGAACAGAGGCAAGGTGCATCCCCAACTGATACTACTATTTCATATTGATTTCGATACTGCCTTTTGCATTCCTCAAAGCACTACAGTAACAAGTATGTACAAACCAAGTACAAAGTCCTATTCAAATTTAGGGGGCTCTTTCCCCCACCAATCAATGTAAAAATCAATTCCCACTATGGAATGGGGAAGGCATCAAAAGATTCAGTGCTGGTTACTGATTTGCGTTGCCTGAGTTCAGATGGATCTTGCCCACTCTCTGTGCCAGCAGCACACACTGTTTTCCTGTGCTGGCAGCCATCTCTCCTGGTGACGACTAACCTGTGAAAGGCTCGATGGCTTGTCCAAGACAGACCACGTTTTCACTGACCACCCAGAGACCTGTTCACTGATAAGTCAGGTACATCACATCGCTACAGTGCTCTGTTCAGCACCAAAATGGTATTTTCAGCTGCCCCTCTCTTCTGTCGGTCAGGTTGTAACAGGATTCTCCAGAGCAGATCAAATGAAACCATTGCACTGGCATGCCGCCCTGGGTGAGGTCAGGAAGTGACAGCCATTAAGATACCAGCAGTCTTCAGAAGTACTGGAGAATGAGCATAAGCACGGAAACTTGGTACAAGCAAGGATACCTCTTCTTCTCGCAGTTTATTTTCCATGTGCTTCTGTTATTCCATGTATTCCTCTCACTGCTTTCTCTCCCTGTCAGTTTCACAGACTTACACGCCCCTCTGGCCATGCTCTTCTGCTCTGCTAATCCTAAACCTTTTTCTGTCCCATACAGGTCCTGCTTTTACATCTCCCACTTTCTTCCTTCTGAGATCCAGCAGCTCTGGCCTATGCCCGCCCTACAGCCCCGGTTAGCACTGGCTGCAACTCACCCACTCCCCACTTTCACATCAGCTCCCAGGAAAGTGTCTCCAGATCAGCTCCCACCTGTCTCCCACCGCCCCATCACCAGAGCGGCTTTCTAGCTCAGCTCCCTACGTACTGGAGATCTGCGTTTATTTTTAACAATTACATTTATGAATGATTCAATAGTCCCTGCAAAAACCCTTTTCACACGCTTTCCTGATTGCTGTTCACGGTTCCCATCAGAAAATTGCTAGAAGTCCTTTTCAGGGACCGCAGGCATTCTGGCCTGAGCTGCCTGGGGCGCAGCAGCCTGCAAGGCCTCAGGTTCCAGGGGAAACCACTGCCAGCTCTCACAGCACCAAGGGCAAAACACTGCTTCGTGGAAGCTGACAGCCGAGCTCCTCTCAGCCCTAAGAACCCCCAAATTGCCCTCGGAGAAACTCAAAACGCCTGTCGGCTGGGTAAGCAGGGCAGCCCAACCTCTGGCCACCTCCCAGGTCGCCCTGAGACTGACGGGGACCAGCCTCCACAGGGGAAGGCAAGCCCTGAGGTAACAGCAGCGGCCGGTTGTAGGGAGGGGAGGGGAGGCGAGCTCCCTCCCCCCAGCTCGCCTCACCGCGCCCCCCGCACGTCCCTGTGTGGGGACAGACGGCGACAGACCCAGCGGATCAATGAGGGCGAACGCCGCTGCCGCCCTTCTCACTAGCGCCGCTCCCCCCCACCATCGCTCCCCCTAACGGCCGCGGCAGCAATCCCGTCACGTGCGCAACGGCCCGGGGCCACGTGGGGCCCGACAGACATGCAGCATCGCCCCGCCCCCCCCGCGGCCCGGTACCTCCCTCCCCTGTGCCCTCCGGAGAAATTGACACTGAAATCAACCAATCAAAGGCGAGCTGTCGCCGTTCCCCTCCCCTACCCCTAGGGTTGCTGTGTCATCCGGCGGGTGATAACGGGGGAGGTCGCCGCTTAGCTGCGGGGGCGTCGCTCTCCCGCCAATGGCCTCGCGAGACGCACGACTGACACTCGCCCTGCCCAATAGACGGGCGTGCCCGTGAGGGGAGGGGCGGGCCGAAGGGGAAATGTCGTTGGGGACGGCCCGGACTGTGGCGTTGTTGCCGTTCAGGCGGCGGGGGCGTCTGGCGCCACTGAGAGGCCACAGCCGCGGCTATTTTCCTTATGGAGTCTGACCGCTACGGCGCCCCCCCGCCCCGCCCCGGGGTCGGTGCATGAAAGCGGCGCACTGAGGCGCCTCGGCCGAAGAGGACGCCAGCGCCGCCGCACAGGGCCCGCCAAGGAGAGCAAGCTCGGTGGGCGGGCCTTGGTGCTGTTAGGGTGTAACGGGCATATGCCTTTTCCAATGGTGTGCGAAGGTGCAAGCTGTCACCCAATCCGCAGCGCAGGAGGGCGGGGCAAGTAGGGGCGGGCGAGCGGGTGCCCCATTTAAGGGTCAAATCTCGCAGCCAACTGGCAGAGAGGGAGAAGGGGCGGGAGCCAGTCAGAGCTGCTAAGG
>VXBW01007739.1:2009324-2097494 GCA_013400375.1 Thinocorus orbignyianus | reverse complement strand
CCTTCCTGGTTTTCCCGACAGGGCCCCGGCGGGACGCACCGGCCGTCCCGGAGGCCGCTGCCGAGAGCCCCGGGAAGAGGAGCCCGCCCGCCGGTTCGCCCCGGCTGGGTGGGCAAAATGTGAAAAGGGCGGAGAGAGCTGGAGGAGGCTTCTTGTGGCCGGGCAGAGAGGTGGTTCTGGTGCGGTGCGGGGACGGCCCTGCGGTTGCTTTGGTACCGCCGCTACAAACCGCGCTGGATGTGTTGAACGTGATGCTGGTTAAAATGTGTGGATGTGGGTGGGAGGGAGGAGTGACCCGGCTCAGAGGTGTGTCCCAGGCGGGAAAAAAAAAAAAAAGAAAAAAACAAAAACAACCAGAAAAAAATAGTTTCCCCAGCTGTTTGTAGCAGAATGAGCGAATGTTTGTGTCTGGAGATGCTTCACCGGCTGTGGATAACGCTGCTTGTAGCATGGTGTCTTGCAAGCTCGGATCTGCTTTATGAAAATGCACGTAAGAGTATCTGCTAGAGGGTAGAGTTGAGTCTTTTTGAATAACCAACTTTCAACGGTGTTTTCCTAGCTAAAGTAGGCTTGCCCACTACTGTAAACACTACTTCACTTAACCATGTTTAACATTTCGTTAACTTTAAGAATATTTGTCTCTATCTCTTCATAAAGTTGACTGTTTTTTTTACAATCCGTAATTACTACTTTTTAATCATGACTTGTTAGGTTTCAGTGTCACGTTTTCATCCTCTACAAAAACTGCAACTCTGAGAAGTAGCAGGCAGACTTTGGGGGTTTATATAGCTCCTTATTTGAGCAGTTGCTTTGCTTACTAGTTACTAGTTTCTAGTAACATTGCTATCCAGATGAATTAGGTTTTGGTTTGCTACAAGTGTTATATAGCTATAGTTATAACAGCTTGGGTTCGCAGGCTTGTTAAATACCTACAGGAATTCGGGCATCTTTCTAGTTAGTCTACTCTGAAGTTGCTCAACAATTCCTTCCTCTCCTATGATGACTTTCTGTAATGGTATAAGCACCTTGGAACATGTGCGCTGTTGAGAAGCGAGGTAAATGCTCTCATCTACATTACCCGAGGTCCTGAATTTAAAGCTAAGGTCAAGTTTTTCTACTTGATCCACGGTTAGTGCAGGGACTGCCATGTAAATGCACCTCAGGGAGCAGTAAGGGTGACTTTTCATCTGTGTTTAAGTTGTAGGTAAAACTAGTCAATTCTGCAATGAAGAAATTGTCCTGCAAAAAGTTAAGGCTGAGGGAGGGGGAATGGAGCTCAGAGCAGTAATGAGTGTGTGTTAGCATTTTAGTAACGTGTGCTGTGAAGTGCTGGGGACAAGACACAGGCAGATCTCCCTTTGTAAAAACTGGGTGAGGATGTCATTATACCTTTTACTTTCATCTTGGTTAGCTATATTGCATGTAAATGTTTTGTGAATATACATTTTGATGTCAAACTATACATATATATAGAAACAGCTCAGAAGTTTCAGCGCTAATTGGTAAAATTCTAATGTGCATACTTCTCTTGTGAACTTGATCTTGGTCTCTGTTTTCTCATAATGTTATCAGGATGCTTACTAAAGGGAATCACCTCAATTCTGTAATGTGGAACTACTGGAAAAATTTAATTATAGAACAGTCAGTGTCTCTTGATTAGGCAGCCTTATGAATTGGTGTGGTTCTATAGTTTCTGTATAGCTTCAAGTTTAGCTGGAAATCTAAGCTTTCATTTAAATAAGCTTAAATGTTTGGAAATAAAAGTTTTGAAACTGTGAATCAGGAAGAGCTTTGTCTGTTGGAGTTTGTGTGAATGAATAGTCCAATAAAACATTTAGGTAGAATGTATGTCATGGCTTTGCTTGGCGATGAGTGATCGTTAAAAGTTGATGCTGGAAGATGACTTGAAGAGGAGAGAGCTTCAGGAAAAGAATTTTGTGTAGTTCTGAGGTAGCGTATTTTACCTTAAATCTGCCTTCTGTTGTAGGAAGTATGAAATTAGAAATAAGTTTGTTTTGCAGAGGTAATGCATAATATAGATCATGTATAGAGAGAGCTGCATCTAGACCAAAGGGATTAATAGCTGCACCCAGAATGAGAGAAAGACTTGGAGGACTTATTCTAAGTCATTTGAAAACATGTCTAAATGGGGTTTGTTCTCTTGGAATTCTGAGCGTGTGGTTTGTTTTGGTTTTTTTGTTAGGGCTTTTCCTCTAGTAAAGCTGGTGTATTTCAGCTCATGGAAGAGATTAGTCTTACAATTAAGCGTTATGAACTGGAGATCATAAAATGAGTCTAAGGACCTTAGTTATTGACTTGAATCAAGTTGATTAATATTCTGCTTAATGGTTCGGTTACCTTATACTCCATTTTCTGCAGAATGCTTGGATGCAAACTTTCTTGTTCCAGTCACTTATTGCCATTATCATGTTTATTTTCTCGGAGTGTCTTTTTATACATAGATATTGTTTGGTTTGTGCAATAATGTTAGCAGTCATTCTCCAGTTTCTTTGCAGTGGCTCTCCTCAGTAATTGCTGCCTAGTGCATCTATTAGGTTGACAAATTCTGCCAGTGCTGAAGATGTACAAATTTGGCAATGCTTCTGCTTACGGTGTAGTTTATAGCTATTCAGTTCTTTATTATGAGATGTCACTTTTCACTCAGCCTTTTTCTGTGTATGACTTCTGGATCAGTAAATGTGTCATTGTAAAGAACTGGTGGTGTTTGTCTTCATAGGATAAATGAAACATGTTTGGCACATAGATGAGGTGGAAGTACATGATACTAGCAAATACGTTCCTGTGGGTTTGTTCTTTTTAACTGAAAGGTTTTCTGTCACCTCAGTGCTTATAACATGTGTGTTGCCTGAATTATCTCTGGAATTGCTTTTAATGATATATTTACCATGATCTCAGAATTTTACTTGTGAAATGTCATGCTCTCTTGTGAAAAGAATAGCAAGAAGATGTCAGTCTGCAGTTTTAGTAGGAAAAACTTAACACAGAGTTGTTGAGCAAGCAGTAACACATATTTGTAATTGTTTGACCAGATGTGGTAGAATAAGACAAGGATTCTTGCTGATAGTCTTCCTTAGCTTAACATTTACTGGTTTTCTCCCATTTCAGGTAACATAGATATATATCTTTGCTTGTTCTTTCAGCAGCCTGTGTAATAGAGATGGAAAAATTTGTTTTAATTTCTTGTGAATCCAAACTGAGCTTTCTGGTAGTATCTGCTAATAAAAATAGGGGTGCGTTTTGGTACTTGAGCCAGCTGTCACTGTCAGACAAGGAGTTGCCTGTTGGTATTTCTGCTTGTGAGGTGACTAGCGTAATAGAAACCAGGATATTCTGATTGCTGTTCCCTGTCACTTTCCACGGATAGTAAAACTCTTGTACTTTCTTACTTTTCTCTGCTTTACTGTTCATACCTTCTTTGCATTGCATTTATTTATGATATTTTTTTCTTCACTGGAGTAAGTGTATTCCACTGCAAAGAATTGGTTTGTTGTTGGGGGTTTTTTTTTCCTCCTTTAGAGCATTAGGCAGTGAGTACATTAAATAAGTTTTCCTCTTGCCTTCTTATAGCGGTAAGAGGGAGAGGGTGGTTTTGCACTTATTATGGCTTGCATGTTGTAGGGGAATGTTCTGAGGTTTTTAAGTTTTCATCAGTGTAGGGGTTGTGGTTGGAGTTTGGATGTTCTCCGTGTTTACCATGGAGTGAGCTATGGAGATGACCTTTTCCAGTTTCAGCTAGTCAGTACGGATTGCGTTTCTGGGCCTTGCCAGCTTTAGTAGTTCTGGAATCGGATATCTTGCATGTATTTCCTGATGTAATGCCTGTGGATTAAAAAAAAACATTATAGTTCCTCCTTGGAAAAAAAAAAATTAGGAAGAAAATCAATGTTCTATCTGAGACTTACACTGTCTAAAAACTTTTAAATTCTATTTGAAAGGGTAAAGTGGATCTGAAAGTAGCTCCTATCCAGTTTAGCTTTTAGGTCTGTGGAGAAACGTACTGCTTGTCAGGAGAAATGAGAGGTGCTATGAGACAACATTCATGCTGTGTGCTGTAGGACACTGGTCAGAATAAAGGTGTGAAGTATAAACTGGTTGTCAATATATTCTGACCCTGTTGGGCAGAAGATTGAAGGCTCAAAAGCTAATTAGCGGATGAAAGGATAAGAAGCAAAGTTGCAAAACAAAGAGTTGATAATTTTAGATAGCCTGACAGAGGATTAAGCAAAAGGTGATACAATAATATCACATTACCTATGTGAGAGGAAGCCCTCTAAGCCATCTAAAAGACTAGTGAAGTAAGAGTCAATGCTTTGACTTGTATTTAATTTTTGTAATTTCAACTTACTCTTGTCAACATTATAAAAATACTGTAGTGAAAAACAACCTGACAAAGGTTTTTTCAGTAGTGTGTTCAGGTTTTTGGTAGCACAGTTTGTTTTGTATTAGGAGAAATCCTGTTCTTTTATGACATTTGATTGGTAGCAATCTCAAAGAACATAGTTTTTATGAATACCGTTAAGTTTATTGTGTGATGTGTAGAGACTTTCAGAGTCTAGCCTTTATTTTGCTACTTGAAAATGCTTCCTCCTATTCCCCTGATCATCTTGTATCCTGGGGTTGCAGGTTTTTTTCCTTCTTGGTTTCCTCCCCTCCCCTTACAGTAAACGCAGATTGTGCCTTGCAGTTCTTCATGTGGCAAATGTGGATTTTGTAAGAAAGTTTCACAAGTTAAATTGAAAGTGTGATTATAAATCGAGACGTTAAATGTTTGTAAAGCTGTACGCCGGCATTCTTGTTTTAAGACTGGTCTGTTAAGTCTGCGTATGATCAGAATTGAGAAACATTCTGGGCTGCTCTAAGGCGTTCGTTACCAACTTTCTTGGCCCTGTGACCTCTCTGCAGAAGTCTCATGGCTGTATCACACACGTGGTAGGAAAGAGGTTCACCTCTAGGAGATAGAAGTAACTCTGCAGGGACTTGGCAGTCTGCTGTGGGCTAAACATGCTTTGGCCCTGGGGCAATCCACTGATGTTACTAGGAGAAGGCCCTCTTGTCTTGCTGCTTCTTAGGGCCAAGAGATATAAATTACCCAGCAGCCCTATGTCAGCGTGGTCTAGTAATAAACTGGGATGTCTTATGAGCTACGTGTGGCTGAAGAGACGCAGGTTCTTCAGCTTTTCACTTGTACCTTTGAAAACGTTTTACTTCTCTCCTGGGACATTTTTTTGCATCTTTAGAAATAATTTGATGACTCTTTCTGGAGATGATTGAAATGACATCGAGTACATTTTATCGTCTCACTACTGCTGACAATAGAATCTGTTTTTCATATAGCAGTACTGTAACTTTGTGATTTAGAAGTTTTTCCAGAAGTTAGGTTTTGTAGAAGGTTAAGTCACCTTATACATTCACTTTCTTTTACCGATACAGTGAAACACTATTTTAAACATCCAAGGTTTCTGTTGCTTGCACACTGTGACTTGAAAAACCATAAGTTAATAACATTAGTGGGTGCGACCAGTGATGTCTTTAATATAAACTTAAAGTATTAGTATAGATTTTTGATTAAAAAAAAAAAAAAAAAAGCCTCTGAGATAGAGGAAGGTAATGTGTCCCCTCACTGCAGCTTCTTACAGATACCAAAATATACTTCACTCCAAAATGAATTATGATCCATCCTTCATCTGAGGCAGCTAAAAACTGCTTTAAGAAAGAAGGGGATGATATGTATTGCGTGACATAGTGACCGTACAACATTGTCAGATGCTTCTGTGGTTTTTAGTCTCTTTCTTTGTGACCTGCTCTAGGATTTTTATGTGTTGAGTTTTTTCCCAGTTATGTTTGTGCAATTGTAACAATATTCTTATATTGCTGTAAATGCAGCAGTTCAGTTCTGTTTTGGGAACATGCTTATTCTGGAATTTGTGCTGGAGTTTTAAGTTCAGCTTTAGCTTCTTTCTTTGAAGTAGTTTAAAGAGGAACACTTGGACACAAGTGTGTGTCCACACAGGAAGTTTTACTATTACAGCCATTGTCATTTAAACTCATATCCTTACCTGTGTATTTGGGATCTAAGAAGAACTTGTTTCAAATTAGCTTTCCTACTTTTTCTGTTTGTCAGATGGCTAAGATTCTACCTTGTTGGATCTTAATTGTGTTGTACCAGATGTCTATTCCTGCAAATAAAAATGCAGATGAGTCTCATTTTGGTGAGGAGAATGAGAATGAAGAGGAATTAAACAACAGTGCAGGCTTGGGACAGTTCATCAAGATACAGACCATTTTTCATTGACATTGCAAAAAGATTTCAATATTTAATATTTTTTTTTCTCATGTTTGGAAGTTTTTTAAGATGAATACTGTCTTCATACTAATATTCCCCTGCTACTCATATCAAGTGCCTTTTTTTTGTGATGATTTTATACAGGCACAGCTCACTTATTTCCTAGCCCCTTAAAATGATATACTAAAGCATAAAACAAGGCAGTTTGGTTTTTTGTGTGCACTTGGTTGGTCGTTTTTTTGTTTCTGTTTCTTTTTGCCTAATTGTGCTTTTTGCCTGGGTTAAAAGTTTGGCTGCTTTTGGATGTGCTCATCCACTTTCTGAGGCTGGAGCGGTGACAGCATGAAGAAAATGTGCAGATTTTAGTTGGTTTTCAATGTTTCCGTTATATTTAATAAAAGGTTAGGGGGACATTACCTACGTTGCCAGTGGCACTCTGCTAAATGGTACTTGAGAGGGGGGAAAGAATACTTTGTTTACTGCTCAGCTAGGGTTTTTCACTCACTTGTTAAAGTACCTATGGCAGTAAGTTAGCTGTAACTTTATTTCCTTAGCATTTTGAGTGCGCTGAGTGTACACTGAGAAGCAACTGGCGGATAATCTTTTCTTTTGTTGGAAGTTAACTCCTCTAGTTCTTTCCTATTTAAAGGCCAACTTTCTTTTCCCTGTCCTTGGCAATTCATGTGTGGCAGAAAATGGGTTCAAATGGAGAAGGACTTCCTGTTGATGGAAAAATAAATTAGCTTGTGGAGAAGTGTCTCAGGGGGAAAAAGGTAGAAGTCCCATTGTATCAAATACTTTTAGAGTTTGCTAACAAGCAGTGGAAAACGCTCCTGACAGCACAACATAGTGGTGGCCTCAGGGCAAGAATACGGTGACATAATTGGTCTGTTCTGTCTGCAGCTCTAACCCTGTATTTATCCAACGCTGGATAATGTTACTTTCACCAGTTTAAGTAAGGAGGTGAACTGGTACTGCCTTGTGTATGGATACTGTATATCAGTTTAATTTGCCCCTGCTTCAGCTAGGTATAGAAATAAGCTAAAAGTAACTTTAGCTTTGAAAGTTTTAACTCAAGAAGTGACTGGGAATTCTTATTACTATAGCTTCCGATTGAATAAAGGATGCACAAATCCTAACATATAAAAGTGAAAAAACATTCAACCATGTGTTGCAAGTAGGTAACCTAAAGGCAGACTTGTTTATTTTTGGCAGAAATAATGAAGATTGGTTGCCTGTCTTTTAAATGCCACTTTCAGAGGAAATCAGATGTGAATGTTGAAGAACTGTTTTGTGCCAAACCCAAAAGACAAAATTTAAGGCCCTGACCTCACGCATTCTTAAGCAGGTCCAAAACTTCTTGCAAGTAATTCCACATTTAGTAGGTCTAACTAAGCATGTTTATCAGAGATTGTAGTGTTGAAGACTGGGATTATATTGCTAATAACTTTCTTTTTGCTTTAAAATAATAAGAAAAAATAATGCAGCTCATTAAAAAATGAGCTTGTTGCCTCATTTCTTTGAAGACTGAAAAACCATTGTTGAATACAGAGCAGATTGTTGAAAATTAGTTTCCTCTTTCTTTCTGAGGTGCCTAAGTAGCTGAAAAGTACAATTCAGACTGATGTCAAGCTATAAATATTGATGAAGCTGGACTTGGCTGCTGGTTATTTTGAAAGTTGGTGCTTGCAATTAGAGTTCAGAATTACTTGCTTAGCAAGTTAGTATTTGTTTTCTTTGACAATAATAGTGTTAAGATCTTGGACTTCTCTGCACATATAATCATGTTAGTAGGAAGTCAAATGCCTTTGCATAAAAACTCAGTTATTAATGGTTAGAAATGTGATAAGTACAGAACGTTCATTTGGAAATTTTTGATGTGTAAGCTAGCAAAGACTGAAACAAAAAATAAAAACAAATTGTGGCTTAAACTTCATTCACCGTCGCCCTCCTCCTGGCTCTGTCTTGTTTCAGTCTGGCTATAAATGTCCACCCAAAGCTGCATTACAGCTTTGTAGTAATGCCGTGATCTAGAGCTTTTCTGTGTGCAGCAGAGTGTGCCTGTCTGTACGTCCTGACTGCTGTAGGAGTTAGCACCAGTGTTGCTGCACCAGTGTTGCTGCGCCAGTGTGAATTTCCTAACAACGCAGCTCTTATTGTAAAAGATAACGGAACAGAATTTTTAAAAAGGATGGTTTAACACAGGAAGCTATAATGCAGGAAAACAGTAAGAACTGAAAAGTGTGAAAGCTGCAGTATCTTCTGATCCTGTCATGTATTTGAATGACTTTTAGTAGTGCTGTCTCGAACTCTTGTTAAATGCTGAAGTTGGTATTTAAATGGGTCAATGGATAAACTACCCCTCCCTCCTTCTGTCCATGTCTGCTTACTACCTTATCAGTTGTAATTTAGTTGCTACTGCTGGTTTTGATAAAGGTACTGTTACATAGGACTCGGTGACTGTTACGGCTCTAAAGGAACCTTGAATTGTCTTTCATGCTATGAGTGATCTGATGGGATGATTCTGTTTGAATTATCAGCATTAAAGGAGTTAGTTATAGCTTTCAGGTTTAAAGTTGAGCTGTTGTGAAGTAGACTTCTCTCTTATAGTACTTTGCTTAAGGTGGACAACAATGTTTAAAGTCTTAAATCTAGTATAGCATTCCCTCTTCTTCTCTTCATCTCTCCTCCTGGAAATTCAAGTCGTCTGTATTCTGAAGACTTCCTGATATTTTGCAGATGTCCAGAAATTACAGTTTGCTACTTTTCTACTGGTTTTGCCCCAGCAGTGCTGAAGCATTGGGAATGCAAGTATACACAGATTGCTGGCTTTGAGCACATTGACTGCATCCCCATTTTTGCTACCAGGGCACAATTAAATTACATGATAGTTGTAATATCATGGTAATGACTGCTTGTGTGCCATTAGGATGCAGACCATTGCTACCATTATCAAGCAGAAGCAGTATTAGCAGTGGGAGAGCGCCCTTTTTTGTGCCTGAAAAGCATTCTTTTGCAAGACCTAAGAGAACAGAAGATGAGCAGTTGAAAAGAATGAGGTTTTTATAGTGATGGTTTGTTTCCAACTTTGCTAAAAAATTTCTTTCATTATGTTGCCTGAGTAGAACTTGGATGCAGAGTGGAAAAAGTAGTCAGTAGTCTCAGCTCATTGTGTTTTAATTCCTAGATGACCCAGTCATCACCAGAAGTCTTACTGTGCTATTGACTGTCTTGAAGACACTGTTGGTCAGTTAAGATAGAGTACTCCAAACAGCCTCAGTTTTGATAGTTTCCATAAACACAGTAGTAGTGTTGAAGGACTTGAAAAGTAGAAATAGTCTTGAGGTTGTTTAATACAAACACGTGTGTGTGTATACACACATATACGTGTATATGTGCATTAACATGTGTATATACATGCTTCAGCTATACTGAAAACACAGAGGAACAAAGGACTTTGGAAAACATAGCCAGTTGGCAGCCTTGGACTGATTATAGTTGGGACATGACCTTGATTACAGTTGAGAAGTGATGTGTAGTGTATGATAGGCTGCTGAAGCAAACACCTTTTATGTTCACTGTAGCCTTTAATGGATTCTTTAGCAAAACCAGTATGAGCAGGGAGGTGGAATTTTTATACTGCTTTTTGCAGTAGAAAACAGCCAAAAGGTGTAAGCAAAATATTTTTAAAAATACACTTTTCAATTTCTTTTTTCTTTAGTGGGAGGAGGAACATTTAGCGCCTTGAATGTTGTTTATGTAAATGTTTTGGAACACTGGAAAGGTGGCAATGCAATCTTCTGACTTCAGTTCATGCTTCAAGACTGTCTTCAGATTAAAGAGCTAGAAATAGGATCTTTTAAGTAGAAAGCCTGATTTATGACCATTTTTGTGCAGTCCAGGCCTGCCTTTCCTTACCTCGTTTTTTGAAAGTGATGATCCAGTAGCCAGGTGATCAAGTGAATGAATATTTTGCTTTTTTAAAGATCATGTGGGCACAAGTTAAGAAATTTTGCTGGATTGCTCAGAAAAAGATCCATAAGTGTGACTTGAGAAATGTCCTTTTGCACTTGCTTCTTAATATAACAAAACAAACAACAAAAAAAACCCAAACACGAAAACCCAACTCAGTGATTGGGTATTTTTGAGCAGCTTATGTGGAGTTCTCCATTTAACAAAAAAACCCAACTCTTTGTGAGCCTTATATTTTATTTTATTAAGGTGTTTTGCTGATTTATATTTGTTAATATGAAAAGACTTTGTTGCTCTGAATTGGAGCATGTGTTTTGTACATACAGGTTAATGATGTAACTTCTGTGTAGTCCTATTCTCATGTTCTCTTTGAAGAGCAATGCAGACTGATGTACATGATATCTATTACAAGTTATAATTACAACCACTTTCAACAAGGTAAATGTTCTATCTACGTTAACAGCTGAACTGTTTTCCATACACTACAAAAAAACATCAGTGCAGAGAAGTTAATGTTGAACAAAATATGAAGTTGTGCAGCCAACACTGGTTGAAACATAATGGATGTTTTATTCTGTATCATGTTTTGTCATAAAACACCACGGTGATTTTGTGGAGTATTCAGCTGCTGTGGCCAAATGTTGTTCTCTGGATTTTATTTTATTTTTTAATAAGAGGCTGAGGATTTCTGCCTTTCCCCATTCTTCCTGGCTGCTTTGTTTTGAGTTGTATCTTTGGTTTTCCTTGAAGTGCTAATCCTGGATTTCCTTCCACCTAACTAATGCAAAGAGATGCTTCTTAACAATGTGAAAGAAAGAAAGAGATTGTAAATCCTCTCTCAAGCACCAGTAGCGTCTCCTCCTAGCAAATTGTTTCTAATTGATTACAGATCTGTTTCCCTCTTCAGTCTTGAAAAGTGGAGAGAATGGACTATCGCAATGAGACCTGTGTTGTCCTTGATAATTTTTATAATAGATCATGAAATTTTATAGTAAATTTTTAATACTTAATCAGGGCTGTTACAGTGGCAGTGTGCCATAGACACAAAAAAAAAAGCCATGAAATATTTCTGTACTGTTTTGAAGTAGAGAATGACTTGAAGCCAACTTCCCAGTACCCTAACGGGGAGTTTGCTGATTTTGTGTAGTTGTGTCAGCAGCCAGTTTTTATGAGATGATGTTTTTAGGCAGCTTAAGGCCTTTTGAGCGGAGAGCGTGCTCTTGGTTGCCTTTTCAGAATCATTCCATAACATAAGTCAGAACTAAGTTTAAAATTAAAATTTGTTGCTGTCACACATTTACCCACTGAGAAAAATTACAGTTAAACTACAGTGGGCAGCAAAGACCCCCTTTTTGTCTCTAAATGTACTGTTGCTAGTCAGAAACTGCTTGAATGAAAACAATGCTCAGAAAGCTCTTAGTTAATGCTGGAAGCTCAAGGGAAAGTACTTAGTTTATGGCAACTAGTCCAGTGACAGAAACAGTTTGTCACTAGATACGTGCTGTACATTAAGTGTGAACAGTAACCAACAAAATAATGCAGTGAATTTAAAAATGTACAACCTGTTGATTATCTTCACAACATACCTTTCTTTATGGTGCCTGAATAAAGGCAACTGGAAAAATTCAAAGTTTAGTGATGTTAGCTTAGATGTATAGTGGTAAACCAATGGTTCTGGACCTCTTTTCATTCCTGGAAGTTGGTTGTGTTTTGCAAAACCAAAATTGAAGTATTTAATTCTAGCTGTGGTTAAGAGAGGATGGTGGATTCTGAATTATTTGAAATGGGTTTGAGTGTTAGCCAGTTCAGTGCTGCTGGTATGTTATTCTTTCAAAATAGGATTAAATATCTGGCAATTGGTAGATAATGGAATTCATTTTTACACACAATATTTAATACTCTGGAGTTACTGTAGGATTACATAATCATCTTCCTTGAACGCAAATGTGTGTGTTCTCTTGGTTCTTATACAAGAAAACAGTTTTACCCCATGTTTTTTTCCAAGTTGTGAATAGAAATCCTATTTTTAGACCTTCCTACTGTTCTGTCATGTCTCATAGTGAGTAGGAAATTCTGTCACACATGCTACCAGTGTTTACTGTTTCCCCAGATTTGGATTGAAGGTAAGAGGGAAGAATTTGAAAAAAACATTTTCCTCATGGCAGCCTGTTCCTTTCAGTTGTGTGCACCTGGAATATTTTGATATTCCTACAGAGGCAGCTTGTGTGAGGGGACCAGAAAAGAGGTATTTGCAGTAAGTAAGTAATTTGCTGCTGGGCAAATGTGGGAAGACGTGCAGAGCCCTAAAAAATACTTGAAAAAAGCTAGGCTTGGAGTCCTGACTGCACAGGATATTCTTCTGCTTCATAGGTTCCCTAACCCAGCTAAGCAAATTGCTGCACTTGACTATATTGGAACTAGAAGTACATACAGAATATTTTGGAGGTTACACTGTACATGCATACATTTCTAGTCTGGCAGGACAGGGTTTAATATATGTAAGCCAGGAGTTATGTAGCTGTAATGAACTGTTTCTGTTACGGCAAGATAACAGAAGCTGAGGCTGATCTTTCAGTGTGTCTGGGTGCCTGAATTAAGAAGCGTTGTAGTTAGCTGGTTAATACTTGGTTATGAACTGTCACAGTTCTTGGAGGGAAGGAGGAGCTGTTGTCATCGGCTACGTGTCCCGTCCCCTCCCTTTTCCCCAATTTTGGGGTTTTTTTGGTTGGTTGGTTTTCCTTTTCCTCCCCCCTGGCTACCTAATCAAACTGTGTCTGCTTCTCTGGCTAAAGTTTTTTGCTATGCAGTCTGGACAAGTGAGTTGGTTGATCCTAAAGCTCTGGCTGCCAGCAGAAGTTGATACTTGCTCTGAGGATTCAAATTAGAAGATGTATGCCTGATATTTAAATTTTGTTTTGTCTGTGGTAGACACTGAGATTCTCCTTGCTGTAACATCTTTGCAGTGCTACTCAACTACAGGTCACATTCTGTCTTCAACCTGAACTGTTTTTACTGGATTCTATGCTCTTGTGCCACTCTGACTTTGCCAATTAACGTTGTTATTGCTCTAGAAACATAAGCCTAAATTTGTCAGAGTAACAGGAAGAGGACGATCGCTCTTTTCTTGTCTTCTATCTATTATAAGTTAGATACTGACAAGAGGCTTTTTTCAATTAAGGATAGGAATCCATACTCCATGAATAAGATTGTATAATGAGATAAGACAGATTATTGGCACAATTAGTAGCAATTCTCTGTTTTCCCATGGAGACATTAGCGGTCCGTAAGCATGTGGTGGTTTGGCTGGAACTGTGAATGTTTTTGCTGGATATTAATGCAGCAGTATTTCAGTATCCAGCCTGCAACAACCCCATTCTGGGATAAGCTGGTTTTTGGCCAGCTTCTGCAGTATTTCCTATTCTGCAACTTCAGACCCTATGCTGTCAAAAACTGCACAGACACTTCATTAGTCTGGCTTTTTGGCTGATACTCTCCCTGGATGGAGGTATGTGTGTGAAATACATGATAAAATTGCTACGTCAACAACAGCCTTTGGCTCTACCTATAGAGTTTTGTGTACTTGACTACTTAGATTAGTAGTATGTTAAATGGCATGGCTGGGTGTTTCTGAGATGTTTTAGGGAGATGGATAGTAGTTGAACATTCAGATGAGGAATAAATTTTTAGAATCATAGAATGGTTAGAGTTGGAAGGGACCTTACAGGTCATCTAGTCTCAACCCCTCTGCCATGGGCAGGGACACCTCCTGCTAGACCAGGTTGCTCAAAGCCCCATCCAGCCTGGTCATGAACATTCCCAGGGTTGGGGGTTCCACAGCTTCTCTGGGAAACCTGTTCCACTGCCTCACCATGCTTACAGGAAAGAACTTCTTCCTAGTATCTAATGTAAATTCCCCATATTTCAATTTAAAACCATTACCCCTTGTCCTGTCGCTGCACTCCCTCATAAAGGGTCTCTCCTCTCATTTTTTTCTATTGTTTTGGAAATTAACAAGGGAAATTGAAAACCTAGAGATGACAGAGTGGGTTAGTCTTACCTCTGCTTTTTAGTTTTCTTTTTCCCCAATTTATTTCCATAGTAGAAATATTTCTGTAATCTCCTACTGTCTAGTGAAGCCAGGTAAATGCACATTGCTTTACGTGATTGGCCAAGATGAAAGCAGTTCTTTTTTCAATGGAGAAAATATTACAAAGTGGTAAATACTATGGCTTCTTACTCACTTCAGTGTGGTATGCACTTATTGTAAAAGTAATCAAGAGATTAAGTTTTGTTAGACTTCTGTCTCCAAAGCCTTTCGTTTTTAACAATGATTAAAAATCCTTTGCCTGGTGAAAACATGCTCAATTTGGGCATGGACTCTAAGGTTGCTAATACTTTTGGGTCATCATAATAGTAGGGTGATTATGTACTTAATGTAGAATTTTTCACTTGGAAATTGAGTGATTGAAAAGACTGAATATGTTGCTGCTCCTCTGCTTTGGTAGCGCTTGCATTATTTTGGTAGAGACTCCATGTTCATTTCTGGATGAAAAAAATGAACATTTCAGCTTTCTACCTATCCATAATAAATAAGCAGTTCAAGACTATTGTGAAAAGGATTATATGATTAATAATGAGAAAATTATAATTTGTTGCCAAACAAATAACGTTTTCAGCATGTGTAAGATTTGCGACGTCTACCTAGTTTAAATGATAGCATTCATTTCAGGGGGTATTCCTGTTATATCTATGAGGAAATGCTAGCTGTTTTTCTTCAAGTGGTTCCAGTGGTGAAGTTTAGAAAAACTCTGATAGTGACAGTAAATCCTTGAAAGGGGAATTTCCTGTTCAGTATCAGTTTGAGGTTTCTGTCATGCAGCACTATGCAAGGTACATTGTTAGACCTTGGAGTCAAACCTGTATCTATAGTATTTAGTGAAGTATCAGAGCAAGCTAATCAGCCAGCAGACTAAATACTATAGATACAGGTATAATATACTTCTTCAATGGTTTGGTAGATCATGGGGTAAGGATTCTTATTTTTTTTCCTCAAAACTGATGGATGGTCTAAGTTGTGTGGTGATGGGCGAGTAATAAGTATGAGGAAACACTAAGCAGTGTTATGCTTTTAACATTTTCTCCAAGGTAGTTAAAGATGCGTTTCCAGCAGTGGTGCAACTTTATTCTGTAAAAGCCTAAATTTGGGTCTAAGGCTCAGCAAGTGACTATTTTTTGCAATATGTAAATTTTTTGCTTTTGAAGAATAATTTCCTAGACTGGAGAGTCGGAGTGGGCAGTCGGAGTGGCAGAATAGTGAGGAGAAAGATATTTCTCTCCTTAACTGTTACCCTAACTGTAGCCCTCTTCTCCCATCTGCCCAGTACTGCATACATTACAGGGGAAGAGGGAGGCTGTATTGGTCTTTTGCAATTACAAATTTTTGCTTACCCTGCATGACTTTGTTAACATGAATATGACTATTTCTAAATGTCTTGGAAGTAAGAGTCGCTGAGCTTTGGAGACAATTGACTTTCATTTTTATAAGTTTCTTACCTAGTAATGTCCACAGTTGGTTGATGTTTAATTATTATTTTTTTTTCTCCTTTTAGGGTTTCGTTTTTGCACTGAATGTAGCCAGGACGGATCCTTGTGGGCTTTGGCAGCCCTTGGAAACTGTCAAAGGTAAAAATCAACCAGAGTTCAATATTGCATTCTTGAAAGTTGGAGGTGAGAAGAACATTAGCCTATACTAGTTCTTAACTAAGTATGGGAGATCTTGCTGTTTTCATATACTTTCTAGTGTGTTATTTCCTGTGGGTTTGGGCGTGAAGTTTGTTCTGTAACTGTCTGATGCGATTTGGTTTTGTTAGCTAAAGCTGATGCATGTGATGGTTTTCTTTGAAAAATAATTAATTTATGATGAGATTTTAAAGTCTCTGGAATTGGCAAGTGATTGGTTCCTACAAGCGATGAAGTTACGCTAAAGTTTTGTTTATCTTCTGGATGCTCGTGATTTCATCTCAGTACCTCTAAACTCGCATTCGAAGTTACAAAAATACTCTGTTCTTTTTCCATATGTTAAATTTTATGTTGCTTTTGTACATTCTTAACAAACTCAATGTAATGTAAAGCTGTAGCAGTTAGATATGATATGGCTGGACCATCTGTTAAAAATTAACACTTTTTATTTACGTACCTAGATAAAGGCTGTATCCAGTCAAGTATCAACACTATTGAATCAAATAAGTGTGGTCTCATTTAAGGTACGGTTTGGTATGATGCTGTCTTGTCTAACTCTTTTTTTCCCAACTATGTGACATATACAAGATCACCATCTCTGAAGAGCACTTGTGTGCTTGTTTTGTTTTGTGGTCTTGTGAGAGAGTTTGGGACCTACTCTCAATTTCTGCTTCCTGACTGTAATGGTAACAGTTTGCACCACTTTACTGTCCTTCAAGGGTTTTCCAGTGGCCCATATCCAATTTCAACTTTGGAATTCACAGGAACCACATTTAGTTTTACATTAGTAAGTGCTTCTCTTGCAGCTCTTCAGAAACTTGAAATATTTTTTTTTTTCTTCTATATCAAATGAACAGTTTTCCTCTATGGACCATATTTGGTTGCTGCTGACAACCTGAAGAGAAAGTGTTACTGAATGAAAGGTTCATGCATTAGATAAGGTGCTTAGTTCCATGATGCCTGTTTGGTGAATGGCAAATTTGAAGACATTTGAATTCCATCTCTGTCTTTCTAATGAGAACTTTGTGTTTCTGAGTGGTAGACCTTTCTACCTGGGGGCACATGAGACCTGAGGAAGTATCTTGTTCACTGGTACTAAGTATCAGGGATTTATAAGTATATGGAAATTTGGCTTGGGTTTTACTTGCTAGAGTGGTCTACAATGCATTAGTGAAAAGAGGGTTTCCATAAGGTGGACTACACTATTGTGCTTATACTGAATTTATGACTGGTAGCTCCATCTGTCATCCTGATACCACTGAATGCAATGTGTACATCCTTGCTGCAGAAAGAGATGAAACATAAATAAGACTAAATGTCAAACTGGATTGTCCCAAAGCCATGTTGGGTTATGACTGGACAATATTATAGTAGACACTAAAGTTTGTAAGAACTGCAACTAGTTCATATTAGCGAGTGTTTTTATGTTTGAGAATAGATTCTCATCACTGTACGATATTTTAAAGAGTTAAATAAAAACTGTTACTAACTTTAGACGTGTCATATGTTGACATGTGTGTGCACTGCTACTTATCAGACCTTCCTTAGAATCCTCACTCAAGCTGAAGCTGGTTAATTTTTCTAGAAGACATCAGATAAATAAAAAGGTTTAGGGGACTTTAGACCCATCTGAAGTAGTTTTGGTGGGTGTATGCAAGGGTGGCAGAAGAGGATTCTCATCCTTTTGACCTTTTCTAAGGGTGACTTTTTTGTTAAATGTCAGATCTAAAAATTCAAATGCACAGCCTATAAACTTTTTGTACTTTAGTCCCCTGGGAACCTGGTATATCACGTAAAAATAAATGCCTTTTTGCATCTGGCCTTTTTTGCAATCCTGTAGGATACTAGTACAGATTGTGATTGTCCGTCTCTCCTCTATGTACAAAATAAATGTGTGACTTTCAGCTCTCTGTTCAGCAGACAGCTGAAGAGACAGTGTCAACAACATGGAATAATTGTGTTGTTTCTTCGCATGCTGGCACTAACTAAGCAGTCATTTCATTGGCTGAGAAGTCATCCTCGGTTGCAAATAACTGCTACAAATGTCTGCCACAGCTGTATTCTCCCATGGATTTAGGAATTCCCAAATGCTTGCTTTTGGCAATAAACAATGAATGCAGCACTCTTGTGCCAGTCGCAGTGGGAATCTTCCTGCATCATTCATGTATGCAAAAGAATGTAAAAATCATCGTATTAGATTGGACTCGTTTGTTGCTTGATGTTCTGTCTCCTGAAAGAAGCTGGAAGGCAGTGCAACGGGGAAAATGCAATGAAAGGGTAGTGTTCAGCAGAACTTCCTCTTGCAAAACCTCTCGCAGTCTGTGCCTTAGGGTGTTCCTACACCAGCTGCAAGACTTTTGGTGGATTTTTCTTTTGCCCTTGTGATATTTTTTCCAATACATTACAGAACCTTCTAAAACTTCCACCTCTTTGCCATCTCATGTGAGTGGGTTTACTCTTTGCATTGTATGAAATAGTATGATATGTATTTTAAATAGTAAAGCTGATAAAACATGAATTATGTGGCAAGGGAAGAATAAGTGAATAAACTCCCTTCTTATAGATTTCTCTGTTTTTCTATTTCTTACTCTCTTCTCTAAGCTACAAGTAGTTCCAATGTATTTAATGTGTCCTCTGTGGGCGAGTTTGCTTATCTTTGTCCTTGTAACTTTTCTATTTTATATTTTTTATTTCCTAGTTGTACAGACTGTTGTTTTTTTTTTTCCTTTGAGATGCGCTGGCTAGTAGGGATTTGTCTTCCAGGAGTAGTATATAAAAACTCATGCCAAATTTTGGCACTTCCCATTCTGCTGGCAGTGAGGAATATCTCAGAAGATAAACATGGCAGTCTTTCAGAGGGACATGTTTGAGTTCCTCCAGCACTCTGAATGAACAGTGACATGTTCCTGCAGTGGTCTTGGCCTGACTTGATTCATCTTGTTTTGTTTTATAAGTCTTTTAAAATGCTTTGTAGCTCAAGCTCAATCTTGCTTCTCTGATTTGAAGCCAATTCAGTGCCACAGTAACTCTTCTGGCCAAAGCTGTTTTGGCCATTAGACATCAGATTCTATATCTAACAATCAGTGGAGCTTCATATTACTTAAATCTGATATTGCAAAGTCGTGCTCAGGAAGTCCCGGATCCAGGAGCTCCGGAGTGTGTCAGAAACTCGGGCTGGTTGAAGTACCATGGACAGGGACCGCTGGGCCTGTCCTCCTCCCCTCCTGCTGCAGAGCAGAAGGTAGCCCGGCAGTCAGAGATGCGTGTTATGTGCAGGAAGATCTTGGCCTAGATGCATGATACAAGTCCTGTTTAGCGTTTGATACCTAATGTTTTGGATTATATGCTGCAGGAAGAGTATTTAGTGAGGATTTAGGTGAGAGTTTTGCTTTGTCCTCATTCCTCTTTCCCCAGAAGAGGAAATGACTGTGCTGTAAGTCTTTACAGCTCTTATGCTTTGCATGTGGACATTACTGGACATAACAGCTTGTTAATTATAAGATATAATAAGTTGTATGTAACATTTTGTAGCTTCAGCACCTTTATGTTTGTGGAGCATATTCTTTATTCCTTGTGTAATCTTCATAGCCATAAAAGATGTTGTCTACCTAAGCACAACATACAGAAGATGTTGGCAGTGCAGATAGTCTTGCCTTATGAACAGGCCTTAAGCTCAGAATGGAGGAGGTGCATCTAGAAAAAGTTTCTGAGCTTTCTCATTTTGATGGCGTTACTGTTTGCACTTGCAAAGTTGTCAGTTTCCAGGCTTGGAATTGGTGCTGTGAAAGTGACAGTAGAGTCACCAACTCTGTAGCTGAGGTGCAAAAATGAAGTGGAGGTACTTTAACTGCTGGTGCATTTGAAGAGTTACAGCACCTTGAGAGGGACAGTTGTTACAGACCAACAGCTCTTGGCTTTTAAAAGAGTTTTTACTCGGTGTGAGCCCTTACTTCTGGCATACCTGGAACGCTACAGATCTGCTGGTAGCTTACATCTTGCATTTTGAGAGTTAGAGATTTGTGCTGAATTTACACTGGTGTGTTTGATCTCCTAAATTGATTAATTTGATCCATTACCTCTGAAAGATGGTTCATTTTCTAGAGTAGAAGGTGTTCTAATCTTTTTAACCACAGACTCCTTATCTGTGTTGCATTCTTCCATAAATGATTTTAAAATTCCAAGAATGGAGTTTGGGATGTAGATTTTATTCAGTTGGAACTGCACTGATACTGTCAAACAAATTTAAAAACCAGGTACCAGTTATTACTGAATATTGGAAACACTGGGAGCTGTTAACCTGGGTTGAATTCTAAATGTTGACCTAAAGATGAATGACTTTATCAGTTCCCTGAACCATTTAGAGTCTGGAATATATTTATTTCTAAAAATGAAGTCAAGGAAAAAATCACTGAAGTAACAATCCAGAGGTACCGCGGGATCACTGAAAGTCCAAGAATTTTTCAAACTAATAACCTTTAGATTGTCTGTAAGCTGAATCTGTGAAGCTTATGTTTGCACAAAGGTTATTTCCTAGTAAGAATTGCTCAGCTCTAGTCCATGTGATTACTCCTTACTGACCATAGTTATAATGAGTAAACAAAATGAATATGTAAAATTCTCAGCAACGACATATTTTAAAATTAAAAAGAAAATATATTCGTGCTAGGTGCTTTTTTTTTTCTTAATTAAGTAGAGTTATGTCTTCTGTCTTCTCCTAAGTAACAATTGTCTTACTTGTTTGTGTAAGACAAATTCAGTGAATACGTACAGAACTAGAACATTAAGGGTCATAGCCTAGAATTGTTATTTATGTGCACTGCAATCTTGCATAACACAGTTTAAAAAAATCATTGTTTTTGAAATATGTCTTTCTTTTTTATCTTTTAGGCAGTATTTTGCATTTCTGCAGAGCTTTGCACAGATCCTGTTCCCATGCAAACTGATGAGGGAGAAATACTGGAGGAAGGCAGTCCCAAGGTCAGTGAGGTAAATGCCATTGTGTTTTGGAGGGACAAGAGCTTGCTTGGCTGAAACGGGGGATGCATGGAACAAATACTGACTGCTGGTGGTATTAATAAATACCTGCATGCAAGTAAATAATATTTATTACCCTGGAGATATTTAAGAAATAAAGTTTTTAAAAGCTTCAAAGATGGGCTTTTTTGCTGTCTAGTAAGGATTGGAACATGGGTCTTGGGTCACTCCCAGGAAGGAAAGAGGAAAGTCTTGTAAAGAAATACTAACCTTGATTGTATTTTGTTTGTTAGAACTGGAAGGGCTTGTCAAGTTTTCTGACCTACTCACCCACCCTGTCAACAGCCTTAGAACTGAGCATGTGGGCTCTAAAGTGCAGGTGTCAGTGTTCATGGATCACTGTCTGATGTATATGGAAGGAGTTCTGCTACTTGTTTGCTTGTACTTGCCAGCATGTGCTTAGTTGTGAGACTGGATAGCATGTTGCTTTTGAAGATACCTCGGATTCTCAACATACCGTGTTGGAACAAGATGCTATGAAGTGTGTTGTTGGATATCATGTTGGTTGTGTCCTGCTTTTTGCTTAGTTCCTGAAGGTATAGATGTTGGGTGACAAATTACTTTGGCTTGCATGATGATGTAGTGATTAGCATGTTCTTCAATAAGATTGTTAATTTATTTTACAGTACTGGCTGTCTTAATGATGAGTTAGTGTTAACTTCGCAACTGATCTATGTTTAAAACATAACTCCTTGATTTCATGAAAGTCTGAATCATTAGCTTGCTTGTAGTTTTGTGTAAGAGACTGGCTGAAAAAGTGAAAAACTAGACAACTAAAATTGGAAATTTTTGTTGTCTAGCTGTAACTTTTTTTGGTAGATATTCTCACTGTTTTATGCTCTAACAGGACAAAACATTTTTAAGCTCCAGGCATAAAGTTAGGAGGTGATTAATTATTAAAGAAAGGGTTGGGCAGCTTTCCTGCATGTACTTTAGGAATTGTGTTATTTTAAGTAGCTTTGAAGGAAGGCTCACTAGATTAGGAGCTTACAAATGGAAACATATCAGTGGACGTACCTGCAGCCATCTAGAGTGCTGAATCCATCTCTTGACAATGGTGTGGGGATAGACATGCGAGAGGAAACATCACGGTGCAAGTAATTACTGATTTTATTAGCAGGATTACTGGTACTTAGTTTTCCCCAGGGAGAATCTGTGCGTGTGCATGCATGTATGTATGTACATATATACACGCAGGTGCCTGTATGTAGGGGTGTGTGTGTCTATATATGGATACGTTGCTTTCGGGTTTTGTGTGTGGAAGGGATTAGATTGAAGTAACTGTCTTGTGTCGTGAAAAGTGTGCTTTTCTTTGGCATTTTTAATTCTGAGTGTAGTGGCAAAAGTTGTATCTCTATTTCAGCATTAGGTGTTCAAAAAATCTAGCAAGCTTCAGAGCTTAAGGTTCAAAGCAGATACTGCATATGCACTTCTATGTATCCAAAACCATGACAGACTGACTTTGGATACCTAAGTGTGTGGGCAGTATTGCTTTGAAAAAACTGTCATTTGAAGACCATGAGAGAGCTGGAATAATACACCTGGTATTCAGTGTTATTAATTAAAAAACTATACAGAATCAGTATATATTAAGCAAAAAAGACTCATGACTGCATCTAGTGCTTCTGCCCATCCTGTGATATATAGGATACTCACTGAAGTGTATTTTTCAGGGTTTTTTTTTAGTCTGTAAATGATTATCCTTTCTTTCCTGGTCTCAGGAGAGTTTTACACCTGTAACAGTTAAAGAGTTTGTCCTAGAAAAATTTAGGCAAGGTATATCCCACTGTATTGTCTTGTATCATTAAAACAATGTTCCTAATTTACTAATGTTTACATGATCTAGTGAGCCATTTTCATCCGGATATGTTTTTCTAAGAAATATTTTTTAATACTTCAGTAATATAGTTTGGGCTTTTTCCTTCTGTCAGGCATTTTTTTTTAGTTTGCCTTATCCCCCCATCTTGTCCAGGCCCATGACATGAGTTTTTTGGGAGAAGTTAGTTTTGTGCTTCGAAGACACTACTGTAACTACCTATTCTGTCATGTTTTATTTGGAACTTTCATTTCTTCCCTTTTTAACCATTTCAAAACACTATTCTGTAAATAAAAGCTAAATATATAACTTTTATTATGCTTATTATTTAGATCAGTGGATCTTTTCTTCTGTGTTTTTTCTAGGTGTATTTCTTTTATACCCATATTTAAGTACTAGCAATCCTTTTGGACCCAACTCAGTTTATACTCTGTTTTCAGAAATTCCATAACTTGCCTATTCTTTCACCTTCATTAGAAATGATTTTTCAATTTTTTTTTAGCCTGTAAATATCTACAGAAACCATTGTCTTCTAGCATTTTATTTTCTGAGAACATTTAAGAAGGACTCGGAACACTTTGTATGTTATCAGCTCCTTTGAAGCTCTTCTCTTAAACGTTGTAGAACTTGAGTCTGCAGTCCCATAGGTTTTAGGAGATTAGTTCGTGCTGATTAAGCACATTCTAGCTACTTCAGTGAGAATGAGCTTGATTATATCATATATGAGGTCAGATTAAGGCCCTGTTCTTAGCCTTTGTTCTGAATAATTAATTTCTAGCCAAAAAGAGATTTCTGCATGTGATACAAAGATTGAAATCACTGTTTATGGTGATTTGTATCATCTTTCATTGGCTGCCTCAGCATAACTATGGAAGAAAAGTGGGCAGGCTTTCCTTTCTGTCTTGCAATTACTACTTCAGTCTTGTAGGACTTCAACAAGAGTATTAAAGCTATTGTTGCAAAAGGTGGAGAAATAAGAGTATAGAACTTTATTTTTATAGGTTTTTGTACAAACATGAAATATAAGCTAAAACCCACTTTATGTTCAAATGCAAAGACCCAGGCCTACGTGATGGAATGTCTTGGTATCAGCTACACTTGAAGCATTTCTGTTGAGTGGGTCTTGCTGTGATTATGCTTGATATTTATTTATTTTTCTTTTCAGAGTACAAGGCACTCAGGGGTTTAGTAGATACTTCGCCACTGTTCAGAATTTCTCTCTTACTCAGTTTTGATCCTGACAAGAGGTGGGAAACCTATGTATGGGCCTCTTGCAGAATGTGCCTGTTATCACTTCACCTGAATTTAAATTGAAAAGCACTTCAGAAAGGACACATGGAAAATTGTCTTTAGACTCTGTAGCTGAATCCTTTCCATGCTGTATTATATATTACCAAGAAGGGCCTTTACCAAAATGTCACCTAAAAATCACTTTTGATACTGTCTTAAGCTGATCTCGAGAGTTGCAAATTGATCTGTCTTATTTTCCATAAGTTTGCATTGAACTTGAGAGAAAGAAAGTAAATATATTAACTTATAGATTTAGAATATAATTATGTTGATATGTATATTATATATATCAATATATATTATATATCTCTGTTATATTGATATCAAGGTGTTTTGTCTATATCACCATGGAAAGACATGCTCATAATTTGTCTTTGTAAAGCATTAGGCTTACTACATGAAGTTTTGTATCTCAGAATGTTGATACCTGACTCTTCTGGCTCCACAAAACAACAAAGCTAAAGGAGTTTTCTGTTGATGATATTGCAGGAAAAGTAGTGGTTAGAATAATAGTCTCTGTTACTTAAGACTGCAGATCTCATGACCAATTATTGATATTTGTTTCCAGAGTCTTCAGTTAAAAGAACATTTGACCGACAGAGAAGTCACTCGCTTTGCTTTTTATGTTCTTTCCCAGTAGCATGGGAAGAGGCAGCATGTTAGTTCTGTCAGTCCTAACCACTACAATGCCTTGGTACTTCTCTTCTGGAATCACTAGGGCGTAACTTGAGGAACTAAATTTATTGTAGATTGAGGTATGCTTGAATTAAGTACTCTGGGGTGTCAAGGATGACATCAAAATCATGTTTTGTGGAGATACCATGAATTTCAGGATATAAAGAATTGGGTGCTGCAAGAATTAACTCTCTTAAGGTGCCAATCTGAAAATAGCCAAAAAGATTGTACATGAAGACTCTATCATACACTGGAAAACAAATGATGTATCATTCAATATTCCTTGTGAACCAGTCTGGTGCTATAACTATTTCAGATTTTCTGGCATCCTAGTCTTTATAGTATTCTGAGATACTAAGAGTTTTTTGGCAGTGTATCCTTTTGTCATTAATTGGATTGCTTTCCAGCGGAGTGTTTTCTGCACATGCCCTTTCTTCTTCTCCCCATCTCCTGCCCCATAGGCTGCTTTTGGAGAAACTTACTGTTTTGGTAGTTTTGTTGCCAGGGCTCTTTATCTTAACTGTTTCCATTGTTTGATCTCACAGTTTCTTCCTTGTTGTCAGACTGTCAGAAAATACTCTTTCTGTTAATGTGGCATTAACATGGTAAAGACAGCTGGCACCTGTCAATAGCACAGTCTTGATTCCAATAATTATCTAATATTAGTGCCACAAAGAGGGGAAACAACCTGTACAGAAGCAAACTTCTTCAAATGAGGGTAGGATTTTTAAAAACAATAGTTATTTTTGGCATTTTAGATGTCATGTAGGTGTCCTATTTGACAGTAATATTGGGTGTATTTTATCCATATGATCTGTCAGCAAGTATCATACAGCAAAGTATCCTCTAACTTTATAAAATAGTTGGGGGGCAAGGGGTCTGGTTTGTGGCTTTTCAGGGTCTCTCTTCCTTCAAAAAAAAAAAAAAAAAGAAGGAAAGGAAAACAACATTTCTACTTGAAACCCCACACTCTACTGTTCCTTAGATTGTTTATTTTATTTTTTTTTTTAGTTATATTTTGTGGTAGGTAATTTGCCACTAATGATTACTAGGCTTTTTCCATTAACAGCCTTGGTGCTTTGAAAATATCAACAAGCACTGCGCTTCTTGTTTGTGACTAATTTCTTTTCAGCTGTTTTCATCCATCTGTTAAGGATTACTGCACACAGACAACACTTAAACTTTGTTTCTCAGTGGGTCCTTTGCTGAAAACATTGCAGGAGGAAACTAACATTTTATGCCTGAATTGAAGTATTTTTAGATTTCTTTCAATATTGGCAGGAGTTTTGAGCTTCTGTTTCAACCTTTCTCAAAAAATGCTATAAAAATTTTCATGTCAGATGTAAAACTTTCCCCTCCCCTCCTTGTTGTTCTTTCATCTTTCAAAGTAAAAATCTGAATTTGGGGAGGGAGAGACTTTGACCTAAGTAATTTATAGAAAGGTATTTGAGTTGTGGTTTTGATTCAGTGTTGTAGAAGGGAAAGGAGGAAAAGTATCTAGTTGTGCCCTTTTAATGCTTTGTATGATAAAAATTTGGGTACACAAGATTTTGATGAAAAATGTGGCTGTGCAGAACGTGTAATAAAGCTCAACTCATAAGCACAGGAAAAGGGAGAACTTTCTATACAGTATAATATTAGATAAGTGTATTTTTATCCAAAGATTTCTTTGGTATTTATAGAAATAATTATTGATCTAAATAGTCTAGAAATTAGGCTACTTTTCCATGCTCCAGTGTCTTTTTCAAAACCAGTCACACAAACATTGAGGTTTGGCCTATTCAGTCTCACTGTCTACTACTATTTAATAAGCTGTCTTGAGGTAACCTGTTAATCCTCATTTTATTTCCTTTCAAGTTGCCCCCCTGTTCTTCTCTGTCAACATGTCTTTCCCTTACTTTACTGCCTTCCTGTTCCTACGCTGGTTAATTCTTAGTTTTCTTCCCTCTTGGTGTCTAATTGTGAACTAGCATTTTCCCATCTGTTTAAATTACTCTTCAGAATTTTATTGTTACTGGCTATATTTTGGGGGGGTTGGTGTTTTGTTTTTATCCTGAAGCATTCACACAGAGGTCATGAAAAGATTAAGAAGTATATGACACTTACTCCAGCATCTAAGCCCTTGCTTTTGTTTAATATATGTTGAGAATAAAGAAACATAAGCCTGCCTGAGTGGTATTTGTATTTATCTGTTAAGTTACGTAGTTCAATATTTATAAATAGAAGTAATATTCAGAAGAAAGTGTTAGGAGGGAGTCAAGAGGTATCTTTCTTAAAAGCGTGAGTTTTCCACTAACTGAGTTTATGGGTAAGTTACTCTCTGGTTTTGATAGTGGATGTTGCTTGATGCTGGCAGTAGTGCAAAAGTTAGGCTGATGCTTTCATTGTATAGGATTTAGACTTAGTTGAGTAAAAAGAAAATGTTAATTGGGTAATTAACACAGCATCCAAAACTTTGCCTGTATCTCTGGGGCTTATAATATTACTTAGTGATACAGAACTGAGTTTCTATTCAGATGGCACTAAATAATTTAAAACATTCAGGCTGAAGGCCTATATAGTCATGAAATAGACAAAATGCTTTGTCACTGTAATTAAAAAAAGCTGTTTTCCAGTCTAGTACCGACCTGGTACATGGTACTCTCAGACTTGATGGTTTCTTTGCAGTATGAAACCCTGCTGCTCTTGAAAGTTTTGGCTTGTTATGAAGACGTGAACTTTCAATCTGAGTGTGCTTTCTTATGAATACCTGACAAGTCAGAGTAGGTTTCAGTTTACTCATGTGGCCGTTGCCTCTCCCTGGGGTCCGAGAAAGTTCATTCTTTTTTTTTTTTTTAATCACTATGTTTTTGGAATGCATTAGTTGGTTCACGTTTGCTCTCTGCTGATTTCTGTTCCCTGATAATAGAGGGTATGTTTCCATCATTTTTCTGGAACGTGAGTTGTAGGAGCAGCTTAGTCTTTCTAACGCTCACCTGCAGCTATACTAAGTTCTTAAAGTCTTCTAGAAGCAGAGAAATACTAGTCCACCAAAGGGAGGAGAAATTTTGGGTTAGTTTTTCTCTCAGAACTTTAACACTGTGGCAGATAAAGGAACCTCGTAACACTTTCCTACAAAACCTTACACAGTTGGATCTTTCCTCGTGTGTGTGTGTGTGTCAGCTGCTTGTGAGTTTGTAACTTTGAATATCCAAATTTCAAGGCATTGCAGCAAAGAGCTGTAATTACGGTATGTGGTTTAACCCCAGCTGGCAGCTGAGTACTACACAGCTGCTTGCTCACTTCCCCCACCTCCCACTGACATGGGGGGTAGAATTGGGAGGGTAAAAGTGAGAAAACACGAGTTGAGATAAAGACAGTTTAATAATTTAAGGGGTGGGCGGGTGTAGAACAACAGTGAGACAGAAAGGTAAAACCTAAGAAAAAACAAGTGATGCAAGACAAAAATAAGTTGTATACCACCAATCAAGCCAGCCCCTAAGCAATGGCAATTCCTGCCAACCTCCACACTGCCCTCCACCTCAGATTTGTTGTTAAGAACGATGTCGTAAGGTATGGAATATCCTTTTGGTCACTTTGACGTCAGCTGTCCCAACTGTGTCCCTACCCAACTACGTGTACACCCCACAGCCTACTTGCTGGTGGGACAGTCCGAGGAGCAGAAGATACTTGACCTTATGTAGGCACTGTAAAACACTGAAATAGAGCAACATTATTTTCAGCACAAATCCGAAACATAACCCCATGCAAGCAACTGTCTAGACATGTAACTCTGTGCCAGCCAAAACCAGCACAGTATGTTATCAGGGTCTACTGGCTTTATAAAACAGCAGTTATAAATAAGATAAAATTGTTGAGGACTTTGCAAAAAAGGATGTGGAAGTAAACAGACAGTGCTACTTGAACTATTTTAAAGGAATGCTGTTTATAGCATAGCTGCTTGGACATTTTTAAAGAAAATCAGGATCAAGTGCAAATTTTCCAATTTGGATGTACTGTTTCCTTCAGCAACAAGATGGATTACTTATTTGAAACCTGCTTTACCCATAGTGAAGTCTAAGATTGCTAAAACATAGGTACTAAACTGAAAGAGGACTCTGTTTTCTGATCTCTGAATACCCTGAATTGCTTTTGAAGCAGAAAAGAGAAGGTTAATACAATGTTGTATTTTCTTTCCATTGGAAAATAACATCATCTGTCAAATTGACTCTGAGATTTTTAAGGGCTGTCACACAGTCCTTGATCCAGCCTTTTCATAGGTACAGTTTGTGCAGAGGGTATGTAATGGCATGGAATGTCATTGCAGTGAATATGTGTGTTTCTTTGAAACATTTCTTCCTTTAGAAATCTGTCTTAAAAAACCTCTCAGTTTGAATGCTCCTTTTCCATTTTTTTTTAAAGCTCGTTTCTTTTTCATAAATGTATTCTTGTTATTTTTTTTACTCAACTAGTAATATCTCTTCTGCAGTTGATTACAGCAGTTTATAATACTTTCTGAAGAAATAAGCAAATAATATTTGCTTAAGAACCAGAAAAAAAAACCAAACAAACAGTTCTGCATTTGAGAGCTAGCATAGTATAATTATGCTATGGTTTTGGAGACAGTCAGGGACATAACTTTGTGGTTTTGTTAGCAAAAGTGTCTCTTCTTATGCAGGTGTATTATTGGCACATAACTTGAGGGGTTTCTGCCTTTTCAGAATATTGCCTTTTGGTATCTTTCCATTCAGCATTGGCTTTAGATTGTTGACAGTGGTTGTAGTCCATGTCAATGTGACATTAACTAGGACTCTTGTACAGTCAGTCACTTAATGCAAAATCTTGTAGATACGAAAGTATAGATAAATTTATTTAATCTTACTGTCTTATGGCAAATTAAAGGGATAGGTATTTGGGGAGAAATTTGAGCCAGGAGAGTAAAAGTTGACTTTATGCTTCTAAATCATTTGTAGCCTGGTTAGTTTGGCTGAGTCATTCGAAGTTAAAACTCACTAGTCTTGTTGACTTCATACATTTGCATGACCCTACCAGGACAATTTAATTTTCAGTTTGAGATAGATGAGTATGAAATTGTTTTGGTTCCTCAAATTTTTTTCTTCTCTCATTGGCTGTGGAAGAAGTGGATATAGGCTTTGTGGAGAAGACCTTTTTTATTATTTTTATTTGTTCTTGACACTAAAACCAGTATTGATGGTGGTCATCATTGCAGTAGATAAAAGACTGTGTGGACAATTGAGGGCACTTGACCTTGAAATGCATTTTGCAATATCAGTTCCCCTGAGGGTAAAAGCAACATTAAAAGTATGTCAGCATTTCCTGTCGCTTGTGTAAAGTCTGTTTACTGAGACTCAGGACAGTAGACAAGACAGTGCATTGTGAAGAAGGGAGAACGTAATAGTTGTCTACAGGTGCATTAAGCTTGTGTGGAATTAGGTTGCTAAGAAATGTTATAGAAGTGCTCTGAAATCATATTGGGTAGGTTTCATCAGGTACAGAGTTCCCACGTGTGATTCCTAGAGAAATAACTTAATTCCTGTGGTATTTGAGCTTCTTGTTTGAAGATGAGCTGTAACGTACAAGCAAGAAAAGCGCAGGTTCTGCCCCAGAGATGAGTGTGTGTTTTAATGGTTTGATGGTCTGTCAGATATCTAACAACTTTAATAATCCTGGGAAATTAGGAAAAATTATACAAGCAAGCAGCATTATCAGTGGCTCCTTTGTGACCACAATGAGTTTGATTTTCGTTCTGACAACTGTAGAAACTGGAAAGTACCTGTACATTGTGAATAGCCTGTATTTCTTCTCCTTTTTGACAGTGGTCAAAAGTGGATGCCTGATACACCTTAAATGGGGGTTAATGTATACTTGTAACAGAATTGCTTTCAGCCTCCAGCCTGTTTGTTGCTCAGGAACTTTCAGGGCCACTGGCAGTTTGTATGTGTTTAGAATCCACACAACAGATTTGAGAGCTCAGAAAAGAAAGTTAGTTCTTCTTTCTCTTCCTTGCCTCTCTTGTCAGATCTTGTAAGGCAGAATAATTTCAGCACCTTATTGTGTGTTTCTGGTTTATTTCACTTTCAGTCACTTGTAACAAACAGCAGAAAAAAATGTTTGTGACAGTGAAGGTGATTGAATATGTAGTGCAAAAGTGTAATTTAATTTTCAGTAATTCTGATTATCATTTGCTTTCTTGAGCCATTAAAAACTCTTTTTGTTATTTGTGCCTCTTGTCCTTTTGTGGCAATGCATCATCTAGCTTTCCAAATCTAAGTGGAAGAGAGCAGTTAATGTGGTTTGTTGTTTTGTTTTGTCTGTTTTTTTTCTCGTCTGTCAGGGTGCTTAACAATGTGTACATCAAAATAACAGCCACTTACAGATGTCAGTTTAAACTGCTATAACTTGTTGGTGTGTGTCTGCACCATAAATAGTAAATTAACTGTAAAATGAGCTGGCTAAATAGAGTCATTGGGCTGCACGAGAGTGGCTGTTCAAAGTAGTGATGATGGGTGAACTGCTGAAGGGCTTTTGGGTCAGATTTTTTCCCTAAATGGAAAGTGTAAAATATTTGTTACTGAAGCGTAAAAGATTTTTTTTTTCAGAGTTGCAGATGATTGCAAGAATTCATGACTTGTTAAACGTTAATGATATTTAGCTGAAGAATAACACAGAAAGTTAATTAAATAAAATATGGGGATTACTTATGTTTTACTAAACCTAGATTTATTTTTCTGAGATCTATACTAAGTATGTACAGAACACACTAAGAAATGAATGGAGTGCAGCTGTGGAGCAGGATAAGAGCACTTCTGCTTCTATGCAGAATGTTTTATGCATTTTGTGTCAGATTGCTGAACTGTTACTCAAAGCTGCTTTGGCAGCTTCAGAGGGGAAGTTTTCAGATGCCATTTCTAGGTATCCTATCACACTGTAGCATGAGAGACTCAAACACTGGTGTTTGAAGTGGTACTGGCAAAAGTGTCTTGCTGCAAACTACCAGGTAGTTCAAGCTGCCTTCAGAGCAAGATCCAGATGAATTATGATGTCTATGTATTGAAATGCTTTACAGCTAAATAATGTGTTTTTAAAAAATTACTTTTAAATTAAGTAAACATTCTTATCTACAGCTTATGAAACATCACTGGGGTCTCGACCTTCTTAGCATTTCCAAAGTGTGAGTGTTATTTTCATGATATTCATAAAACCATTTGTTTGAAGATTAGCACGGAATTCATGTTAAGCTTCTGGGTATTTCACAGAATATTAGATAACACAAACAGTTTTAAAATTACATAGAAAGTGGGCCGTAGGTTACTTCTGCAAGTGCAGCTGATTAATTAGTGACAGTTGGAGGTAGAAGCAAAACTTCCAGTCTTTTAACTACAGCTGCAGGTTTGGTGCTTATTTAGATGAAATATAGGTTATATATTGTGAGTTACTTCTCTGTTCTTAATGATTGAGTCCTCATTGATAATCTGTTCTATTGTTCTGTAAGGATGATGCATATTTTAATGATGGTATAAGTTAATGTGTTGGCATTTATAGTTAATGTTGTAACATTTTGTTGAGTCATAAATTAAAGTACCATTAGGCTGAGTATACCAAACATAGATATTGGATTAGTGATTTTTTAAAAGTAACTATATGCAGTTTTAAGTGTGTTAGCATTCAAAATGATTAGTAAGGAGTACTGAATGTGGTATGTGATTTAGCAGTAGGATTATTTTTAATAAGTTTTCAATTCTTGTTTTTACTAACAAGAGGATCAGGTACGACTATATGATGATAGTAATATTGAAATGCTCAATCTAGATTCCGGTGAGAAACTTCAAGAAAATTGAGTAGGCTAGGACATCTCCAGATGTCCAGTCGGCATTTTGGCAAAATTGAGGGGGGGAAGAAAAGGTAGAAATAGGTTCAAAAGAAAATTTGGTAATGTTGCAATGCTGTACAATTTAACAAAATGCTGAAAGAGACCAACAATTCACCTAACTTCTCATTCATGTCTTGTCTCTGAGACTTTTCTGTGTGGTTCACAGGGGAAAAAGACTGTGAAAGTTCAAAGACTTTCATCTTTCTCTTTTTAGGAGATTTTTCTGTCCTTTCTTTTAATTTAAAATAATTATTTCTAAGGTGTTTTTTTAAATGCTTTCATCTCTGTATTGAAATTAAAGCTTAATCTAAAAAGTATATTTTGGGACTAATTTTGCTAACCAATTTGTGCTATTCTATGCATATTTTGAGATGCTAGTTTAACACTAATTTATTCTGAAGAAAATTATTAAAGTGTTCATAGCTAAATTGCATTGATCTTTTTTAAAAGAAATTTAATTAGCAACAGATTAATTAAGTTTCTTTTAATAATGAATAAAATCTTCCCTGCAGTTTGTCTAAAGTGCTCATAATACAGCCAGGTAGAGAGGTTTTTCAGCTTTCCTTTCATTTGTAGTAGTGATTACATTTGTGTTAGGTCTCAAATCGTCTCTGAGATTTCTGACCTGTTCTCCTAACTGCTTGGCATTATAGAGCTTCCACCACTGTTAGCAGTCGTCGTGATTAACTAATTGCTTGGATTTTGACCATTAGGTTGTGCAATTCTCCTTAAAGCAAGTATTAGTGAAACAAAAGAAATGCTGATGGCCTGTTGGGCAGTAGCTGAACAGTAGTGATAAAACACCGAATTTATCAGTCTTAAGATGGGCCTGCATTAGGCTGGGTTTTAAAATTATCAGGCAATATATTGCCACAACCTGTAGGAAGCAGCTTTTGACCTTGGCTGGTCCTCACTGGAGTCTAGTTGTATATGCCAGGTAAGGTCTTCAGTTCATGTGTGCTTGAGATGCTAGCGAATACAAATATCTTAAAAGAGTCTTCATCTCCTGTTCACTCAGGTGGCTGGTTCCAGTCTCTTATATAATAGAAAAGAAAATCACAGCTATGAAAAGGAGCTGTTGAATGAGTAGGAAAATGAAGCTGCATTGATATGTTTCTGTAACTGGTGAAAACAAAGACAAAATACAGTTTAAAATTAATAGCTTTTTATAGTAAGTATAGGATTTCTTACAAGAATTTATCTTTTTCCCTGAGAAAATGTTTTAGTTTTCCTATGTTCTGTTCAGTTTTTGTGGGCTAGGATAGCTAATGAAGGTGTTGAATCTTGTTAGGAAAATGTGCTTTCTGACATCAGGATTCAGGAAATATTAGCCTTTTGCCCTTGAAACTTTCTGACCCTTCAAAGTGTGGCTGACTTTATCTAGAAACTCCAGATAAGGTATAGTTATTAATCAAATCCATGGGGCCTCATTGAAGATATTTTTAGAAAGAGTAGCATGAAACTGTAGTAACAGGTGGTGTACTTCTGGGGAAAAAAATATAATAGTAACAGTTCATTATGTCTAAGCTCCTTCTGGTATATTTCACTTTCTGAAAACTAAGTATTGAGTGAGTAATTGTGAATAGCTTTTTTTTTTTTTTTTAACTTACATTTAAAAATTGCCTTTTATTATTTAGAACACTTAACAGTAAAAACTTTTTTTTCAAGTTGGATAATCACATTTTCTTGGATTTTTAAGGAAAAAAACCTAACTTTGAAATAATAAAATACGGAGTTCAACAACTTGTGGTTCCTTTTTAAAAAACACAAGTTTGCTGTTGACTTTCACCCCTGCTGTTTAGGGTTCTATTTCTGGTTCTTGCTTCCAGCTGCCAGAATCTTGAAGCCTTCTCTATTGCTTGCCAGAAGAAACAGGTGTGGAGTGTGCTTCCTTTGACTTCTCCTCTTGGAATCAATGGCTCCCTCTGCAGTCCTTTTAAGAGAGACTAAAGTGTCTGAGATTCTCTACCCTTCCACCTTTTCTTCTTTCCTTGGGAAGGAGGAATTCAGGAGTTTTGTTTTACCTCCGCCTTCCACTTTTTTTCCCTATGTATTCAGGACAACTGCATTTCTTCTGTATGGTGTAGATCAAGAGAGACTAAAGACTTGAATACATCTTTTCAGAATGCTTGCAGTTAACCAGGTCTGTTGTGGTTGCTGTTTGCTGTGTGTGGCTGAAAGTTAGTGAGGACTCTGGGCTTCAGCTTCCGTAAAAAGAATTAAAAAGTGCTGACGCTGTGCGGTGATGATAAAGTGAAGAGAAACTGAGAGACTTGTGGGGAAGAAACGTGCATAGGAATTTTATAAAAACTGTGGGTGGAGGAGAAAAAGAACATTTTCAGCTGACTGTGGCTATTATCTCAAAAATCATAGAATGGTTAGAGTTGGAAGGGACTTTAAAGATCATCAAGTTCCACCCCCCCTGCCATGGGCAGAGACACCTCCCACTAGAGCAGGTTGCTCAAAGCCCCATCCAGCCTGGCCTTGAACACTTCCAGGCATGGGGCATCCACAACTTCCCTGGGCAACCTGTTCCAGTGCCTCACCACCCTCACAGGGAAGAACTTCTTCCTACTATCTAATCTAAATCTCCCCTCTTCCCATTTAAAACCATTACCCCTCATCAAAAAAATAATTAATGAATAGATAGCGAGGCCTAAGAACTAGTTCTAAGAAAATGTGAATATCTGTGGAATTTTACTGGGGCAGTTTGCTCTTTTTTTTTTTTTTTTTTTTTTTTTTTTTTTTTTTTTTTCCCAGGAGGCTCTTAGTCAGATATATGTCTGAACTAAGATGAACTACACAGTGAAGTGACTTTTACTTTTAAATGCCTGGGAATGCTGGAAATGGATCTTACTTTATAAGTATTTCTAGAATTTTTAGAACACTAAACTATGTAACGTTTTTCTAGCAAAAAAGATTTAAAACTGAAAATTTCAAAGTGAAAAGTACAGATCACTGGTCATGAAATTTTTTAATATATGTAGACAAGCAAAAGAAAATTAGAGATAAGGCTTGGCAAAGAGAAATGCAAAAATTGCTGCACTGGATCAGGCCTGTGGAATGAATTTATGTGTAACTTCCACTTTGACAATGAGATAATTTTTATAGAAATGGAAAAAATTGTTTTGATATTGTTTTGTAATCCTCTAATACACAAATTTTTATACATAAAGGTATGAAACAAAATCCACAAGGACTTGTGAAGTTTGGTGTTGCAATCTATGTTTTTACAACAGCTAAGTTTTTGTCTGCTTAATAGTATATTTTCCAAATAATTTCTAAGGTATTTTTCTTAGACCTTTCCACACTGAAGTGTGGGTTCTTGCTGGGTTGGAAGAAATTTTTTTCTCTTACATATTACCTCTCAACATTAGACTGAACTTGCTCTTGTGTTCGTAGGATTGCTGGGAAGGGTTGGAAGGTTGGAAGGCACCTTGAAAGGTCTCTAATCTGACCTTCTGCTCAAAGCAGGGTGTCAGCTGTGAGGTCAGAGGAGGTTCTGAGGGATTTTATCCATTCTGGCTTTGAAAACCTTAAAGCAAGGAGACTACTTCCCTGGGCTATCTGTTCCAGTGCTTGACTGTCCTCATGGTGAAAAGAAGTCATCTTAAGTCCAGACTGGACTTCCCTTGTTTCAATTTCTGCTTGATGCTTCTTGACCTGTCACAGTGCACCAGTGTGGTGAGCCTGACTCCTTGCTGACCTCCTTGTTGACACCATCAGGCTGCTGCTAGGTCTCCCCAAAGCTGTCTCTTCTCCAGGCTGAACGAGCTCAGCTTCCTCGGCCTCTCCTCATCAGGAAAGTGCTCTGGCTCCTTGAGCATCTTGGTGGCCTACTGCATCCGCTTTATGAATGTGTTTATTGTGCTGGGGGACCCAAAACAAGGTGCATTACGCTACATCTGGAATAATAAGTACTGAGTGGAAGGGGTAATCAGTTCCCTCATCTGCTGGCAAGGCTCTTAATAAAGCCTGGGATACTGCTGACCTTTACTACCAGGGCACACTGCTGGCTTGTGATCAGCTTGATATCTGCCAAGACTTTCACAGAACTGCTCCCCAGTAAACCTCCAGCCTGTATCGTTGCCAGGGCCTCTCAGGTGCAGGGGCTTTCTGTTTTGTCTTGTCTGAATCCATACAACTCCTGTCATCTCCATTCCTCCAGCCCACCTAAGTCTGTCTGAATGGCAGCCCTGCTCTTGGGCATATTGATTGAACCTTTTCACCCCAGTTAAGTATCATCTTAAAATTCTGACCAGAGTACACCCTACCAGCCGTTTAAGTCATTGGTGAAGTTGTTTAATGTCCTTGTCTTAGGGCAGACCCCTGGAGCACTCCACTTGATACCAGCCATTAGCCATTATCCTCTGAGCCTGACCAGCCAATTGTTTCCTACCAGTCTAGTTGTTTATCCACATCCATATCTAGTTCACTAATACTCAATTTCTTGAATTCCCCATTCCTCTTTTAGTGTCTTGATGCATTTTGTTAACTTTTTTTAATCAGTGAATTAGCGGTTAATGTGTATTTTGTGAATTGAACAGTTTCTGTGTTCATAAGTACTTTCTTACCCTGTAATTAATTTTGTTGGTGAACTTCTTATGAGAAAATTTGTCGTTGCCTTTCTCTAAGGTATGCAAAGCCCAGATCTTTTGTTTCCAGTGCTGATGTAATCGCACTATATGTTCTTCAGTCTTAACAATGCAGATTTCAGACATTTCAGATACTTCTGAAGCAGAGCAAGCTGCTTAATGTTTCCTAAAGTACATGGGGTTTTCTAGTTGCTTTAAAACAGATTGTATCTAGACCAACAACCTTGTTTCTAGCTGAGGTGATTTGTTCTTCGTTATTTGCCCGCTTCTCTGAAATGGTAATTTTGATAGATGTGTATGCTAGATGACGGTGTGCTCGGAACAGTTCTGTCACTAGCATTCTTCATATAAAATTCATATTAAAGCAACAGTTTTATTGGCAGTACTTCAGCAATTGCCTTGTCCTGGTGGTGGTCTACTAGATGTTCTCATTCACACTTCTTGTTTATGGTCCAAGAGGATAATTTCCTGTTCCTTTCTAAATTCTCGTTGGTTTTAAAATCATTTCCATCTTATACTTCAATTTTTATAAAATGTCTTTTTCTACAGCTTCATTAAGTTGAGTTCCTATTTCATATGGGAATCCTATTAGTTTAGTACTTTACATGCTATATGTAGTGCTACTTTACTCCCACAGGCTGTATTTCTCCTTTCTTCCCAGTACTGGCCACAAACTGTTCCCTTGCTTACCTTTCATATGAACTGTGCTTGTCTCATACGCAGCAACAGGATACAATACCTCCTGATTTTGGGTTGTGTAAGAGTAGTGTTTGAACGTTCATCCTCACTTACAGAAGCATGGTGTTTTGCAATGTGGCCACAAATCAGTAGCTATTTTACCAGTTGTTGTGCTTGTGTTGTGACAGCCGCAGCAACGGAGTTAGTGGAACAAATACCTTCTTCTTCAACTGGACAGTTTTGGGTCCAGATGTTAGAGCTCTTGAGAATCGGATACAGACTAAAATACAAATAGATTACAGTGTGTCTGATATGGTGGGAGTGGATAAAAGTCTGAGTTGTTTACAGAACTAATACAAAATTTTCTTGCTTTCAGACATTGCTTTTAAGTGAAAATACTGTTGTGGCTGTGGGTCTCATGGGTGCATGTTTACAAATGTGAAATTACCTTACACGGATTTGATTGACTATCTGTCTTCTGGATGTCATTACCACCAGCCATCAGTTTCTCGGTTCATTTGCAGTTTTGCTTAGGGCTGTGTCCGTGCAGGTGAATAATGTGATTTCTGTTACCCCTGTTACATGTCAATATGCAGTTAATGTTGGGGTTTTCTTGTTTTTTTTTTCCCAATATTCTTGACCTGTCAACAGGATCAATGTACAGATGAGTAAACTTGACTCTTTTGCAGACAGGGTAGGGGCACAAGGGAAAGTGGCTGCTGGGTTTTGTTCTGTTCAGGATTTTTTGGCTCCTTCAAAGTCCAACTAAACCGTGTTATCTTTACTGACTGAATAGTTCTTCTCTCTCCTTTCTAGTTCAATGTAGTGGATCATGGATTTGTGTGTGATTGTGATTCAGTTGCTTTGTTTTATGGCTTATTGAGTATTGTAGTGTGGCCTGTTTGCTGGCTTCAAATGAAGTAGAGCATTGGTAGCTGTGTATCTGGATGCTTATATAAAATACTAAGTGCATGTGTTGAATTTTTGTATAAAGAGAAGAATATTTGGCTACCTGTGCAAGAAATTCTGGCCAAATTAAATGAATTAATTTAATAAATTAGTTAATGATCAAATATAATGTAATTCTTCTATTTGTCCGAAGAAATTACTGAAAATGTGTGCTAAAATTGTATTTTTAAAGCAAACAATTAAACAGAAAACTTTCCTTAGTGCCCTTGGAATCTTTTAACATGTGAGCCAAAGGAAATGCCTACCTTATGTTGTCATTGGAACAGCATCTATTTGAGGTTCCCTTAGGCCTCTTTTATACCGTGCTAAGTAAGCTACGCGTGTGCAGTGAAAGTCTCTTTTTCATATAAAAGTTATTTTTCACAAGAAGTACTCTGCTTTCACAGCAGTTTGTCTGTGGTTAATAAGTTTCTTTGAAAATTCTGTTTTTCTCTGGAGTTGTTGATAGATGTTTTTGGTTGTTTTGTTTTTTTTTTAATTCCTGCTTTATATATAAGAAGAAGCAGTAGAAGCTGTACTTACTCAGAATGACAAAGGAAATCTCTAACAAATAAAACTTAGAACCTAGATACCGTGACTGATAGTCTTCTGCTATAGCCATTAAATCATTCTATTTCCCTTGCAAGACTTTTTGAAAATTGTGCTATAAAATGATACCATAGCAATGGGGTTGGAGATGTACGTATGTTGCTAAGAAACTACATGATCTGTTCTGGACCAGCCACTGTGATAAAGTGGCTGTCTTAAGTTGTTGCGTATGGAAAAGGGCCACTTTAGGTGATGTGCGTTTTGCTCCACCGATTTCTGACCTGCAATGCTTGCCTTTGCAGATGGAACATGAGGATTTTGTAATGGAGGGGCATGGCAAGACTCCACCTCCTGGTGAAGAAAACAAACAGTGAGTCACACGTTTATTTAAAAAGGGCCTTACCATAGTAAATGGTGTGAAGCACTCTTGTTTAAATGTGCTGGGAGCATTGGTTGGTTGGTTGGTGCTTGCCCTTTTGTTTCCTTAAATATCCATATATAATAGTGGATGGTGGCTTCAAAAAAAAGCAGGATGTTGACTTGCCTTACATTTAAAAGCATAGAAATATGCATTGCAATTCTAGAAGATAATTCAGAAGTTGTAAAAGCGATAATCATTCTGGAAGCTTGGCACTGAAGTAGCGAATTTGTACATGAAGGTTTTATACTGCTCTTCTTCACTGAAATAATGTGAAATATGATAGAACTAGGGCCTTCCTTTTGGTGTGCATATGGTAGATTGTTCCCCTGAAATACAAGCTTTAATTCTCCAGAATGTGTTTTAATAAAGGAACAGAAAGTGTAAACGAAGTACTTGTTCAAGGGCAAACTATGTAAGATGCTGGTATGTAGTGCTTTAGAGAAAGAAGCTTGATCAGAGAAGAAAATGACAGATTTCTGTTAGCAAAAGGCACATAAAAATGGCTTTTTCTTTTGACTTCAAACTGAAATCTGCTAATGGTTGGGCTTTTTGTTCAGCTGGGAGGAACAGAGCCTTGTCCTACAAGTGTTGCAGTGATGGTTGTCTTCAATGTTCTTTTCTTTAGGTAATCCAATAGTAATTCAATTTTCGTATCATAGTTAATTTTTTTTCTTGACCTGCCTTTTGGAGCAAACAAGAAGATGATCTTTGTGAAATCCACAGCACAGATCTCTTCCCTTCCGCCCCTCAACACTCCCCCATGCTTAGTTAGATGTCTCCTTGTGAGGAGGAAGTTCTTATTGATCAGCAGTACATTTGTTGCAGAAAGGCTGGGATTTGATTTGTGGTGACAGTCTTCTTTGCCTTCGAGATAAGCTACCAATTGTAAGTCTACTGCCTCTGTGACAGTGAGAAACCATTTCTAAAGTAGCCAAGATGAGTTCACGGAAGTTGTAGTGCTGAACATGCACATTTCTTTGCATCATGGAAGTGAGCCAAACTTCTCAAAGTAATTGCTGCTATTTCTTTCTATTCAGAATGCCCAACTTACTGTGGTACCAAGAGATACAAAGCTTGTTGAAGCAGAAACTTTCAGAAAGTTCCAGAAGAAAAATCAGTGCAGAAATAAAAAGTAGGAGTTAGACTTCTGCTTTTCTGAGTTATTTCTTAAGATATCTCGTAGTATAACAAAACATGTTATTGCAGTGAATAATCAGAGGGATGTTGTATTGGATTTATGGTAGCCTTGTGTTTGCTGTCTTATTTTAGGTGCAAGTGGAAGCTAGAATTACTTTACAGTTGACCTGATTTCTAATTAGAGCTTTTCAGGTGCCTTACAACATTAATTCTCTCTTCTCCAAAACTGTGGTTATTAGAAAGAGACTATGAGATTGGTGATAGGTAGGAATTTTAATTTTTTTAACTAGTAAGTTTGTGTTCAAGTGACATCTTGGGATCTTGTCATACATATCCTGCCCTAAGGAGTATAATTTCTAATAATATTTTGATAAAAGTCTAAAGGTGCAATTTTAGTTACCTAGCTAAGAGATGAAGATACTTATTTTGTGCAGCTGTAGCATAATGCCAGTAAAATTCTGTTGTGGATATTGCTCTTAAATTTAAATCAATCACTTAAATCTTTTTCTACCCACAAACTCGAATTTTCAACTACCTAAGAAAATTGTCTGCCTTGGTAGAGCTTACCTCTTGCTCTAAGTGTCATTGATCTGGCATGTTATCTAAACAAATGATAATCACACAAAGGATCAGTAATTTGTATTCTTAAGTGGCTCCAAAAAGCTGCATCGATTTCAAATCTTTTGCTGTAGATGTCAAAAGATGAAGTACCCTCTTCATGTTATTGCTTATTTGCATTAGGGATTAGTTAGACATCCTGGAGTGGGTCTAGTGAAGGGCCATGGAGAGGGATTGGAGCATAGGAGGACATAGGAGGAGAAGCTGGGAGAGCTGGGACTGTTTAGCCTTGAGGTGAGAAGACTTGGGAGAGGATCTTATCCTCCATGTGTATAGATACCTGAGGAGGGGACTAGGGAAGACTGAGCCAAACTCTTCACAGTGGTGCCTGGTGAAGAGGCAAGAGGCATAAACTGAAATACAGGAAACTCCACTCAAACATACAGAAAAACCCTATATTTTTTATTTTCTTCTTTTAATTGGAAAATGTGGTCAGGCCTTTGGAACAGGTTGCCCAAAAATGTTGTGCCGCCTTCATGCTTTAAGTTACTCAAAACCCAGCTGTGCACAGCCCCAAGAGACCATACTTTGAGCAAAGGGGTGGGATTGATGTCTCAGAGATCCCTTCCACCTGCAGTGATTCTGTGTACCTGTGTTTACTGTTGTCCTCCTAATTGGTCTGAAATAAAATTGGAGCTTGTTAGTGAAAAGTAGATCATAAGTTTGAATGTAGAGTGAGACGTTCACTACAGAAATAGCTGCACCAGCGGAAGCTGCTTCCTTCCCTTTCCAGGTGTTCATCAGACTTTACAAGTCTTCTGGCTCTACAGCTATGCAGATGGGATGATTTTTTAATTTATTTTTTTTTTAAGGGCTTCTCGTTTACTCTCCTGAGAAGTTGGCTGTGTTAATTTAATTGTGTTTCATAGGCAGCCTGATCTGAGTAATTCTGTACTGAGATTGCTGAGGAAGTAAGTATTCAGAATATACACTTTTGGTAACTTTCTTTAACTGACCTGGGTTGGGAGCTAACTTGCACCAGAGCGCTGGAGCAGTCTTCAAGTGTTTTAATTTCCTAGGCAAGTCCAGCAATTTCTTAATATTTAACTGCATTCCAAGGGACTGAAAGTTTGAGTGGGCAATGAAAGGACAGAAGCCGAAAGATACTTCTGAGAGACTTTTAGTGGAAGGAGTGGTTCTTACCCAACCCCAGTTTCATGTGAAATTCCCTTTACTGAAGTCCAGCTTCATAATGGATTACGAGGAGCCAGCATCCATGGATGACTTCTGGCACTTTGTATCTAAAATGCGATGGAGTATTTCAACTTGGTTTGTCTCAGGGATAAAAGCTTGGTGTTGCAAGAGTACTTTTGAGTATTAAAAAAGAAAAAACAGAAAACCAAAACTTGCTTCTGTCTTACAAATCTTTCTTTTGCTATACTGACCATTTCTTTTGATCAGACTGTACTAAAGTTGTAGCGCTTTAAGGTTATTTTTTATTATTATAATTTTTTTGACTGAGCTGTAGATTATACCACAGAACTGCTGACTGCTGGTATTTGTCAGCTTTGTGTGGAGCACTTACCCTGTTAGACTGTATCGAAGGTCTTTAGAAATCAACAGATCACTTACATTAACAAAATTTATTTCAACTGAAGCTAATTATGAAGAGAAGTTATTAATTCAAAATCCTTAGGACAAGTGAAATGTGGAAATATGAAATATCTCAAGTCCTGTGAAAGATTTGCAGTTTATGCATTGTGCTGTGGTTGTTGCAGCAATGAGGGCTGCCACTTACTCTAAAACCTACACTTCTAAAGAGGAGGCTCTGCCTCGGCTACTGGAGCTGATGATGACTGTCTTGGACCATGCTTTTGCTTTGGGAGAGGACCAGTGGATTCCTTGCAAAGTTGTTGCCTCTCAGTTTTTAAGTATTCTGTAAATTCATCTCTCCTCTCAGCTCTCCAATATGTGCTGTAACTGTTTGTTACAGTTGGTCACATTATTTTCTTAAGTGGCTAATATGTTTGCTAAGAAACCTCTTTCTCTCCATCCCAAAGGAGACATTTGGGGGAAAGATTAGTATCATTGTGTTGAATTGCAGGTGGACTTTTTGTTAGAGGCATTCTCTCTTATCTTCATTGCTTATGAAGAGGTTGACCTGAATTGCCGTGCTTGAGGAGTAAATATTTTCTCCCCCTAAAATACTTTTTACGTGACAGTAGCTTCATGCCACCTATACCAACTGTAATAGAGCTTTTGCTTTTTCATCACTAGAGAAAGGATTTACAGGTGACTTTGATCCGGGAACATCTTTCCTAAGCAGTCAAACTTCTGTTGATGAGTGCAGAGCAGCTTCTCTTTGTACCTTTTTAGGAGTAGGAAAAAATTTTCTACTCAAGTCCTTAAATTGAGGTTGTGCTCCTAGTTCTAACAGTATTAATTAGCAGTTCTGTCTGTGCTAATAAATTATCGCCTGCTGTCACCATCAAACTTATGTACCTTGATGTACTAGTGAAAGGGATCGTGTAATGAAAAACTACTCCTTTTTGTAAGAAAAATGTAAATGTTTTGGTATTCCTGACTGACACACAGCGAAGTCTGTTTGACAGTAACTATTCAAACAAAAAGTGAGCCAAGTTCATACTCATGTTTACTAGCAAGGTAAGCCAAGCTATTTCTGCTGTCTAAAGTAACTTAGCTGGTTATTCCCCACCTGATGTTTTGTAGTAATGGGAGGGAGAAGTCTTCAACTATCTTGGCAACTTGTACAACTGGAAGTGATTCATATTGTAAGAAAGATTAGAAAACAAGATAATTTCCATAATTTATAATGGGTCATTAGTTAGACCTACTGGATAGCTTTTTCCCTAGCTTGATGGTTTAAGGTATAGATTCTGAGGCAGTTCTTAATGAAACTCTTCAAAATTGCAGTAATGCCAGGAAGAGATTGCAAGCAGTGAGGATCAGAAAATTATTGTTTTAAATTTGCTAATATTCTCTTACATAATTGTTTGACGTTTCAGCAGGAATATTCAGTGTCTTCCTGGATTTGTGATGCTACAATTAAAAGAAAGAGGTAGCTTAAATGGTCTAAGCTGAAGACAGGAATCATAGACTAGTAAAATAATTTCAGTTAGAAAGGACCTCTGAAAGGCATCTTATCCAGTACTGCACTCAAAGGAGGGCTAGGTTTGAAGATTAGATATAATTTCTAAATTGTATCACGCTTCTTGGGATTAGAGCCTTTCTGGGAAATTTGTTGCAATGTTTGATCCTCCTCTTGGTGGAGAAAATTTCCAAATACTCAGTACAAATTTCTCTTGTTGCAATTTATATCTATTGCCTTTTGTCTTCCAGTGTGTGTGTCTGAAAGTCTGTCTCAGTCCTCATTAAAACTTACTTCTACATTTGCATATATAGCAGGATTATCCTCCTCCCCTCTGCCCAGCTGAATTTTGTCATTTTAAAGCTAAGTGCAGCAAGCTCTGTCAGCCTTTCCTTGTACATCAAATTGAGGAGCCAGTCCAACTTTGTTTTCAGCCACCTGCCAATATTGGGTGCACATGTAAGTATCACTGCCATAGTGGCATAAAACAACCAACCTACTCTCTTATGGAGCTTCTGAAAACTGTGAAAAGGTTGCAGTGATACACCCCGAAGATTTCTGCTTTGGTTGGTGATAATGACAGACATTGTTATGAAGTAATACAGTAGTCTGTTGGTGGGTTTCTTCAATGTTAAAATCCCATGAGGGATCCTAATTATCCCTGTAGCATAAAACACTGTTCTTGCCAAATTTAAAGTTAGCTAAATGCTTGCCTAACTGGGTTTTATTTGATGCTTTAAGGACATTCCATATTACAGAAAGTGTTGAGATTTGTCTTGGAGTATTTTTGTATCTTTTTAATTTACTGACAATGCCAACCTAAGCAGAAGGGGTTTTATTTAGAGGATTTGTGATGGGATTTTCAAAGTAGCGTCCAAATCCTAATTCAGATTATCATCTCAGATTTGGGGTACCTAAATTTGGATGTCATCCCACATTCTGTTGAAATTCATGGTAAGTTATGTCTTTCCTTGAAAACATCAACAGTTATGTCCAAAAGTAAAGGCATAACTGATTTTTTTTTTATTCTGATTGTTCTGTGTGTATTTAGAATAAGTAGCCCATTAGAGAAATGTCCCCAAACACTGAAGTCCTTTGTCCAACGTCCTAACAAACCACTACACAAGACTCTATCTCTGAATGTAGTGGCCATACCAGACACTTTTTGTCACAGGGTATTGTGGTGCTGTTAGTGTGTCAGAATACATTTCAGTCCCACTGATAACTCAAGCTAGTTCTGGTATTGGCATTTGAGTAGGAGAGTTCTAACTTTGGAATATTTCTTTTTCTTTATGTCCTTGGAGATTTGCAAGCTTATTTGAGGGTGTGAGACTATTAGACTAAAACACGAGATGAAAACTGGTCCGCCTAAGATTTAAGGAGTATTTTCATCCCCTTCGTATTGTAGGAGTCTTTTTACTGCCTGCAGTGGAGTGAGCAGAAGGACAAGTTTGCATTTGAAGGCAGCTCTACCTGTGTATATGGGGAGGGCTGAGGCACAGAGAAAAGAATTGCCCTTTGTTGTGCAATTGAGTGGGTAGAAAGGGATGAGACAGCAGTGAATTCTGCATCTGCAGAGGCAGCTGTGTTTTAGCCATAAGACTGCTAAGTCAATAATCTTTCCAAAACTGTCTTGCACCCTTTATGGTACAGTACTTCTGAACGATGAAACAAAAGCATGCAGAATGTACACTTAAAATTTAAGCACTTCAAAACGCCAGAAGTTTCATCAATTGTCTTCCACATTTTACTGTTTTAACATTACACTTAAATCCTCTGAAATTTTTGTACTTAAAATTAGAGGTTTTGCCCACAGGAAAACTCTGGTTTGAGTATTCTAAGCAAAAATAATTTAAAATTAGATGTTCCCTTCTGCAAGTTAGTCTTAAAAATATTTTCAGTTGTCATTTCATGGTTTTTAAGATTCCCCATTTCACCACCTCAGTGTTGTTTTTATTTTTTTCTTTCAAACCATAAATTAGGAGGTAGCAAAGCATACAGCATTGTATAGTTTATGTTGTCCTGAACAGATACAGACTTTCCATGTGCCTCAGCTGACCTATGCCATTAGTGTACTGTTATTTTGCAAGTATATTCTCAATATTTAGGAAAAACAGAAGCCAAATGACTGTTGGAGTGGGGTGAAGGGAGCTACGGAGATCACACAGGAAAAAGTCAACTTTGGAAGTTAAGTTCTCTCTTACTATCCCAATGTTTTACCTACACTGCTGCTGAATACTGAGAGGGGAGAAGATCTGTGGACAGTGTATGTTTTAGCTGTGAATTATTTGGCACTTGTTTTCCTGAAGATTTTATAGAGCTTTCTTCCAGATGTCTCGTGGTAAGAACAGGCTAGGTTGTCAAGGTTCCCCCCACTCCCCTAGTCTGTATTTCTCCTGTGGAAGAAGTGCACAAAACCTGCTTCTGAATTTGCAGTCTCATCTGATGAAGAGACTTCTTTACATTAGTTGTCCTTCTAAAACAAGAGAAAAGTATATTTTCTGTTCCAGCTTGCTTGATTTATAAATATGATATTGCAAAATACCCAGAGTAGATTCTGTCAGATATTATCCTTGTACCATTGATTTCTCCAGTCATTACTGTTAGTAGTAATTCTGATCGCTAGCGAAACAGAGGCTATTCTGGTTTTCTGCTGTCTTAAAGAGCTTACTGTACTGTGAAGGGGAGAACATTTGCTTACTGACCGAACTTCTAAAATCTCAGAGCCTCCTTATTTCAGACACTAGCAACCCCTCCAACCCCTGTCTTCTAGTCCATTTCCAGGAAGCAGACTGTCCACTGGACACTCTATTGACATCTCAAGTTCATTGTCCAAGAAGTCTTCTTTTGGGTCTGGTTGATTAGTGGCTGTTCCATCTCCCTCTCCCAAGTTGCTGCTTACTCGTGAGCTACCTGAGGTAACTGCCCTCTGATGTATCACTTGTATGAATGGCTGGACATTGCTCTCTGTTCAGCATTTCATTGCTATTTAGGCAGCAACTGTTGGATGACATCAGATCTTTATTATTTTTTGTGTGTATACCCAGATGAATGGTTTAATCTTCGTTTCAAGGAGATGGAAAAGGGGAAAAAGGTCCCTTTGTATGTTGTATTAGACTTTGTGCTCTCTTGTTTCTTCTTGTGTCCAGAAAATAGTAATTTTAGTGACTAGAGATAGCAGAGATTAAAGGATAAAAAAGGTAAATAAAGGATAAAAAAGGTAAATGGCCTTAAAGTCCAAAAATTTGGTTCTAAGTTGCAGATTGATCTAGACCCTTCAGGGAGTTACTGTTACTGGTTAAAGGAGGGGAGGGAAGGGAAAAAAAAAAGGAAGCTCTGTATTCCATGTAGAAGATATGACTGACTTTGTATGACTAAAAATACTGTGCTCTGCGGTCAACATGGTATGAATTAAAAACTTGTTTACAGAGATATTTTGGAGCTCTTAAGCTCCATTGCTTCTCTGGCATGCTGTGATCTGGAGAGCTGGTATGACTTCTTTTACTCCTACCTAGATAGATGGAATTTGCTGAACTCCTCGCCCTTTGTCAAAGTTGATCATATTTGGGGGTCATATTGTTTTTGGGTTAGTGCATGCATTTGAATATTTGTGACAACTACAGCTTGTAGAATTTTCTGCATGGGTAGCTAGCTGTTCCTTTCCTGACATTTCAGACTGAAGGGCTGTACATGAAGGCAAATTAGTTAGGGAAGATGTTCAAGTCATGTGGAAAGATCAGTTTACAGATTTTTGCAGCAATAAATAGTGCTTTTATTAGAAAAATGAGTCAAATTAGGGAAATCTTGTCTTACAGTAATCCACTGAATATGCATTCCTTTTGTATTCTGCTTTTACGTTGGAGTTTTGGAGGTTTTTTGTTTTCTTTCCTTTTTTTTTTTTTCTTATTTAACTTAGCATATTATGGTTCCTTTAGTGAGAACAAAGGAAAATGGGTTGGTGCCAGCTTCAACCAAGATGCCAGAAATTCCTTTGCTCAGAGATTTCCGAGCCAGTGACTGAACTCCCCATACTAAAACTAAAGGCAAGTTAGAACAATTTGTAGAGAGATCCTTGTCTATCTCACCATAAATAAGTAATAATAATAAAAAAGCCCAACCAAACTGGAAGTTCAGTATAGCTTCCTTTTAGGTGGGGCAGGAAAAAAGAAAATTGGACTAGAATAAGACTAACTCTTTCAGTCCAAAAGTCTTGCTTGTTTTTTGTGAGACCTCCCATAAGTATTTGTAAGAAATCTGCTTTGCATGAGCATACTAAACCAAAGTGTGTAGAGTATACTGAATTTCTTTCCAAGCATTTCTAAAGGCTCTATATAAAGAAGGGGTCCTGTTGTGGTAAGGAGTTGATAGACATGGAAGGTAAGATTTTCATGAAGTATTCCAACGTGGTCAGATGAAAGTGCTTGCTGCTATTTGTTTTGAAATGTTTAAAGCTTCAAGGCTTAAACAGGGGGAAGGAAGGATTTAAGCAATGAGGTTATTACTCCTTTTGAAAGGCATAGTAACAGCTATTGTTGATGAAAGGTCAGTTGAATCAATCATCTAACTGGCATGATAGTTCATGTGCTGTAAATAACAATTAGAAAGCAACCACTTGCTGCATATATGGGTGGAGTGATATGCTATACTGTTTCCCTAAATATCTTTTTATTTGAAAGAAGTATTACGTTTTCACTGGCATAGGTAGAATTGCATAAAACAAATACACTTTTCCGATTTCATTGATATTTTGGCACTTTATAGGATTTTAGAAACTGAAGGAGGACACCTGTTACGATAGGATCATAGTCTCCAAAATCGTATTTCTGAGATGATGATAAGGAGGCAGCTTAACCAAATTCTAAGAATACTAATTTGCACGAATTCCCTTGCATGTTATGTTACTGGAAAGCACTTGTTGAATTTTCAAGGATATGAGTATGAAAACTTACTCAGTGTTTAGAGGGGGAATTGATTGAATGGGAGATGACGTCTGGGATCTGTTCTTTCAGTTCCCAGCGTAGTTCAAATCTCATGCAATCGCTTTCCATGTCTGTGTCTTTCCTAAGTAAGTCTGGAGTCTCCAGTTTTGGTCAAGTGAAGGTGAGGAATAAGAAATAATAATGTAGTTATAATTACCAATATGTTAAACTTCAGTAACTGTCTGGAGGAGAGACCAAAATTAATTTCCCCACTAGAAGGGCTTCAGGACAAAACAAAAGATTATCTGTTCTGATTATGTCTGTTAATAGCTCCTCATCATGTGTTTTGGGATTAGCTGCAGCATATGCTTTGCTTTTTTTTTTTTGCTTAGGTACTGAAAGAGTTGAAAAAAGTTACAGGAAGAGTTCTGCTGAGGACTCGCTATACTGGTAGAGCCTTGGCATCAAAGGAGAACTGTCTGTGCAGGAAGCTGGGATTAGTGCGGTAAAGTAGAGGTTCAGTGATGCGTGACAGAGATTCATAGGAAATGAGCTTTCAGTTCTGTTGTTCATGGAACAACCTTGTTAAAAGGCAGCTAGAAAGCTTAATCTTTTTCCAGTTTGGAAAGGGCATTTGAGGAGATTGAGGAAGTGGAGACATCATGATGGATTATTTATAGGCTGAACAGCTAGCGAAAGTATTGTGGCAGATTGAGGAAAAATTAGGTGGAAAAGTGGGTGTTGGATGAATGAAGTTTTCCTTCTGACTTCTTATCTTTCTGTGAGCACTTCATTAATGTATAGGTTATAACTTTGGCCTGGCCTTGAAGGCATGTATAGTTCTTAATATGCTGTGAAGTTTTCGGGCCTTGTATTCTTTCTTTTGTCCCTGGCAATATATGAATGAGATCTGAGCTTTAGTATGGCTCCAAAACATTGGTGCAATTTAACTTTTGGATAATAACGATGGTATGTTCCATTCCTAAAAGGTGCTGGTAGGTGCCTTTATGTAAGGGATGCAAAAGCTGTTGTAACCTTTTTAGAAACCAAGCAAACTTTCCTTTTGTCGGATGCTTTTCATCATTGTATTTTTCTCTGAAAAAAGAATTTACATTATACTTTTGGTTACTGTAGTTAAAATACTCTGCCAGCTCCATTTTCACAATTCTTCAGCATAAAACGTCTCAGTACTCGCTAAATATGAAGGGGGGGGGGTAACCCCAAAACAGAATTCTTGTTTTCCTTAGGAATGCGTATTTTGTCCTTCAAGAATGCTTGAATGTTTTGCATTTCTGTAGAAGGAGAGGTCATCTCTCTTGCATAATGGCTTATGTGCAATTGTTATGAAGACTTTAAAAAAATACTATGTTGATACAGCCAGATTTACCAATTGTCTTCACTTTTCACAAGCATTGCCACTCAGCCTTTCTGTTCGGAGAAAATAATTTAAAAGTGATCTGAACTATATCTTATGCAGGACCGAGATGTCTGTGTCAAGTTCCTAGTTTTTACCAAGTCTAGGAAGCAAGATGCTTTAGACCTCTGGTTGTAGCCTTAATGTTTTTAATTGTTCTCTTGAAATAATTTGCGTGGCAGTTGTTAGAGCACACAAGAAATAGTTGAGACTCTTAATTCTTTTTCTGCTTACTTTTTATTATTTGAAATTGTACAACTACGTAACCTAGTCTTTGCATACAATCCCTCCCCTGGGAGTTATGCTTTTAACTTCATCCCAGGCAAGACTGATGGACCTTTCTGATCCTTTCTGTTAACTTGAAGTGTGCTTGCTAGGATCCAAACGCAGGTTGGCTGGTCCACTGGTGACTGGTTGGGGAGCTGGGGGAGGAATCAGCCTTCAATTATATCTGTAACTGTACCACTCTTGTGGGGTTGGGAGGGGGAGGCCTAGGAAAATTGAACTGATGAGCTGCAGTAGGCTAAGAAGGCATATAGGCTTTGCTTTGGGGGAGGGGGGGGAAATCAGTGCTTTTTGCCTCTGATACTTCAGGAAGCAAATTCTTCACCAGGAGGAGAAAGGACAGTTGGTGAGAAGGCATTTGCGCTATGAGAAACTTGTTAATATTTGAGGTTTCTGCTGAGGAATTGTCAGGAGGACTTGAGTGGACTTTTCTCTTTCATAGTATCAGCTATGAAGCGCTTTCTAGGGGAAAGAATAAGTCTGAAGTTTATTGTTGCCTGTATATGGACAATGCAGAAAGCCCAGAGGGTGGAGTCCAGTGGTGTAGGATGGCGAGGGTGCAGCCTTCATAATAAGTAAGATATGGCATCAATCTGCAGGACTTTGAGCCCAAACAAAATGCCAGCTCATGAGACAGGGAGTTTTGCACAAGGACTGGATGAACTCAAATAATTTTAAAATTTAGTAAATGTCTACAGATCGGACAGACCGAGTCTCATTTTTGACATGACAACTGGAGAGTACAGCTGATAGCTCAGTTGGTCGAGTGAACACCGGAGCATACCTTTGCACATAGTGTTGAAGCCAAATGTATGGATTGTTATCAAAAGGGCATCAGAAAAGATGAGCTGTTACTAGAACCACAGTGCAGCTTAATGTGAATTAAAAACCCCCACTCCTCTCCTGTCTCAGCTGAGATACGAGCTCAGGGAATCCTTGACTGTAAGCATCTTTCTTAATGTGCATGTGTATGTCTGCTCATACTGGATACTGTCCTCCTAGGAGCACTGAAGCCTCATTAAAGTTTTTAAAGTGCTTTATGATCCTCCGATGGAAGGTGCTCAGAAATGAAGTGTTTGTAATCAGATAAGTTAGTAGCGCATAACAAGGATATAACCTATTAACATCAGCTATTAACACCGTTGTTAGCATCAGAAAGCTTAATGGTTAGGTTTTAAAGTGCAATTGCCCTCTGAAAAGGGATGTGCAGATCTTGCATATGCGTATTTTTATGCTCTAGTCCATTGTTTTCTGAACTACTGTTCTGCTGCTTCTTCCACGATTTTGGTTGGGGAAATGCTGCCTTGAAAAAAACCAACACACACCCACCCCCAACCCAAACAACCAAAAAACCCCACCCCAAAACAAAACAAAACCCTAAAACTTTGTGTGAACCATCTTAACCAATACACCAACAGGAATAGAAAAAGAGTGAAGTACGTTTCATTTGTGAACTTAGTTTGGAAAGAAAATAAAAATTAAAGCATTTATTTCATTTCTTTTTATATTTAAATAATAATTTCGAAGTTGCTTCCAAATAACATTTTAAAGGAGATCAAATATGACAGACTTTCACCTACTCAAGTGGAATCCACGCTTCTTCACAGAAGACAGACTAGTCAAGGCAATATACAGGCCTGTACGTTTCTAACAGAATGCTAAATAACCTGAGATGTTTCATCTGTGGTACAGTTATTTGAGAACTACCCATACTGATCTTTAAATATTTTTTGGTTCGCTGACTGTTTGCTTCTCTCAAAGAAGTTTTCTGATTAAAAGAAGCTGTCAATAGAACATTGACAAGGTGAAATTTTATAGCAGTGGTTTATGCTTGATACACAGAAACTGTATCTGTGAGTGTGCTGGTTGCTTTAAATCAGCACAGTGTTGTCAACTCCTTCAAGTAAAAGCTTCCAGGACTTGAGAATGGAGAACTGGCAAGACCTACTAAAGTTAAGATGGTTTATAAGTAAAACAATTTGCCTTTTGAGAAGGAGGAAGATTATCTGTAGCTTAGTGCATCCTGTCATACTCGGTGTGAACATGTATAGAACATGCTGCTGCAATACCTCGTGTAATTTTTCAGAAGGGGGATAGCAGTTTCATAAATACGCATATATATTTGCTTTTATGAAACTTTGTGTGAATCAGGTGCCTAGCAGCTGGTTTGGGGTTTCTCTTCAGATATTCAGAGCAATTGTGGTGTTCCCTTCGGGTGTTGCCACAAATAAGATGGCATTCCCTGAGATTTTACCACATTTCTTAAATTGCAGCGTTGGGTTTAGCCCTGCCAGAAGGCATGGCAAGCAATTACATCCAGCAGACAGATCCGCTGCTCTGGTTTAGACAGAGCAATGTGAATAGCTACCATCTAACTGCTTTTGTTTTGGTGTAAGTTACCTGTAAATTTAACACACACATTAACTATTTGTAGAGTTTCATGAGCCTGAAGAGACAGAGGTAGAGGGGGGTTGGGGTGCACGCTGCAGTCCTGTTGGAGAAATCCCCTCATTGGAGTACTCCCACACCCCCTTCAAGAGTTTCTCTGCCTTACCGTGAGGGCAGCTGGAGCAAAGTGAGACATTTTAGCCATTCATAGCCTCCTGAGGCTTTTTTGAAGAATGATTTATGTATCATGATAATACCCATTACTGATTCTTATTCATAAGATGCGTGGCTTATGCCCCCCAAATTCATTCCTCCTGAGTGCACCCTCATGGCTTTTCAAGTTTCCTTCTGTGGTGGTTTTCGCTGCTCATGTGTTAGTGTGTTTTGGGGTTTTTTTCCACTTCTAGATAGTTGTAGTGCAAAACTGTACAGAATTACAAACTTGTGTGTTTTAAGGGTTCAGTATGGAGGATGCTCCCGTGAGCTGCTGCCTCCCGTAAGTCCCTTAAACCATTGGCTCAAGTTTTTGTTACCTGTCTTGGGGTGACTCAGAAGCAAGTCTCCTCTCAGCAGAATCGCACTTGCATCCTGTTTTCCATATTCTGTTTCTGACCTACCTTCTTTAGCATTTCCACATGAACCTCCTGTGGATTTTCTTATGTTGCAGCATGCTGGGGTTCTCTTTTTCAACTGTTGGAGTGTTTATCTGTAGAAATTGTGGGAAGAGACTATCAAGTGACAGCCTGATGACGGAATGACAGCGAAGGCAGTAGGAGGCACGCAGTTTGTTCTGCTGTCCTGCAGGTCTTCACGCCTCTGAACCTGGGTCTCAGGTGCATTGTATGTGTGTCATGCGGACAGCCCAGTTACAGCTGGGATTCATGGTGGGCTGAGGATGAACCTCTTCCCGTCTCCTTCAGTTGGGATGGAGGTACCTCTTAAAATGTGGTTTCCTCTTGAGGGTAAGTCCCAGGGTCATAGGTGCCCTGGTACGTGTGGCTAGGGGGACTTGCACATTTCATCATTCACCCTTTATCAGCTCTGCAACCGAAACATAAATTAGCATAGTCTCCTGCTTAATTTCTAGCTAGTTTTAGAATCATTGTATGGTTAGAGTTGGAAGGGACCTTAAAGATCATTGAGTTCCAACCCCCTGCCATGGGCAGGGACACCTCCCACTAGAGCAGGTTGCTCGAAGCCCCATCCAGCCTGGCCTTAAACACTTCCAGGGATGGGGCATCCACAGCTTCTCTGGGCAACCTGTTCCAGTGCCTCACCACACTCACAGGAAAGAATTTCTTCCCATCATCTAATGTAAATCTCCCCTCTTTCAATTTAAAACCATTACCCCTTGTCCTGTCACTGGACTTCCTGACAGTCCCTCCCCAGCTCTCCTGTAGCTCCCTTCAGATACTGGAAGGCTGCTAGAAAGTCTCCCCGGAGCCTTCTCTTCTCCAGGCTGAACAGCCCCAGCTCTCTCAGCCTGGCTTCATAGGAGATGTGCTCCAGCCCTCTGATCAGCCTTGTGGCCCTCTGCTGGACCCGTTCCAACAGGAGGGAGGTTTGTGATTTGCGTTAGCCCACCGCTCAAGCCTGTCCAGGTCCCTCTGGATGGCATCCCTTCCCTCCAGCGTGTCGACTGCACCACCGAGCTTGGTGTCATCGGCAAACTTGCTGAGGGTGCACTCTTCCCACTGTCCGTGTCTCTGACAAAGATGTTGAATAGGAACAGTACTGGTCACCGGTCGCCACTTGGACATTGAGCCGTTGACCACAACACTTGGAGTGCGGTCATCCAGCCAGTTCCTTATCCACTGAATGGTCCATCCATCGAATCTATGACTTTCCACTTTGGAGACTAGGATGTCATGTGGGATAGTGTCACATTCTTTGCTTAAGTCCAGGTAGATGACGATTTGCCTTTGGTGAAGCCGTGTTGCCTGTCTCCAATCACCTCCTTATTTTCTATGCGCCTTAGCGGAGATTCCAGGAGGATCTGGTCCCGGGATAGTACTGATCCCAGCTGAGTTGCTCTCCGTATCCTCACGGCTCACCTGTTTCACCCTTTCCGCCTGTTGCCTTTGCCTGAGGAAGGGAGAAGAACCGAGCTGGGGAGAAGTTGTCCCCCACCACCCGCGCAGGCTGGGTGCTGTCCCTTTAAGGCGGGGAGTAGGCGGTCCCCGTAGCGTGATTGACAGCCGCCCTGGAGTCACATGACCCGCCTGTATTTGAAGGTCACAAAAAAGCTGCTTCCTTTAGAGAGAGCAAGAGGGAGCGAGAGGGAGGGAGCCGGAGCGGGAGAGACGGAGCGAGAGAGAGAGAGAGAGTGAGGGAGGGAGTTCAAGCCAAAATGGCCGACAGAGTCTCTGCTGGGTTCTGAACATTTGAAATAAAAATTTAAGAAAAAAAACCAACAAAAAATATAAGAAAAAACAACAAAAAAAAGCAAAACAAACACAATCTTTTTTTTTTGGATTTTATTTTTTGTTTTTCATTTCCATTTCTACCTTGTATGCCTCAACTCGCTGGATTTAAGCACTGCTGCACTTTATGAGGTTAGTGGTACGTTTATATTTTTCTTCTTATTGCTGCTGGTTTTACCTGTAAGTAGATTTTTTTTAAGAGCTCGAGCTCACCCGTTTTCACCTGTGTTTTTGGTTTTGGTTTTTTTTTTCCTCTCCTAGCTTCAGATCTTGTTTGGGTTTAGGCGTAAAGCACTTTCAGTGGGGTTTTTAGGGCTTTTTTGGAAGGAGGTCTGGGTAGAAGCGCGTTGTGGATTTCGGAGGCATTTGTAATGTAAAACACTCCAGGCAAATCGCAGCAGATCGTCGGCGTTCTCCGAGCCGGCCAAGTCCGAGGTAGTACCGAAAATCTGGTTTTATTTAAATAGAGCCTTCTTAAAAGAGTGGTTTCTTCCCCACGGCAGCCGAAGCTCTTAAATCTGCTGCAAAAATTTGCATATATATATAAAAATGGGTTTGCATTCTCCCCGCTGCTGGGTCCCACAAGGGACAGATGGGGAAGTGTTCTCACCGGCCCCTCTGCCTGAGGGGAAAGGGGGGAAAAAAAGAAGAAAAAAAAACCCAAAAAGCCTAAAATCCGGCACCCAGACGCGTACAAGGCCAGGGTGGTGGGGTGTTTTTGCGGGGAAGGGGCAGAGGATCCCCGGGCAGGCGGAGCCCGTCGGGCGGAGCGCACCCCGCCGCCGGCGGGCTCCTGGGCGGGCTGGGGCCGGGGCTCCCTTCCCCCTCCCCGGGGCTGTGGATGGTTCTTTCACACACTCCCAAAAATATGGGGGATTAGGAGCTAGTGGCGGCTGGGAACGCCGGGTTTGGAAAGGTCTGGCCCCGTCCGATCGCCCAGAAGGTAAAGGGGGGTCGAGGGGGACACACACACGACCCTTCTCGCCTTAAGGACTGGTAAAATGCGGGCAGATATTTAGGAATGCGCGTAAGATGCTGGTGCTGCTGATGTTCTGTAGACTTTTGGTCTGTATTCTTTGGAAAAATGGGTGTTCACCCTCGCGTTAGTAAACGTAGGTAAAAAAAAGCTGTGGTTTTGTTGCTTTTTGCCTGTCTTCTACGTTACTGAAAATTTAAATCCGAGTTATTTTTGCATCTCCCTCCAGAGCCAAGCAGAATATTAAAGGGAAATAGCTGAAGCTTGCTTTCAGGGAACAGGCCCCTCCTCCTGCATTGTAAGAGTGTGATGTAATGCTCCTTTCTGCGAGGGTAAACGAAAAAAAAATTTCCTCTGTGGTGGTATACGGTATTCTTCACTCCTTCCTGATAGTCCTCCCACTATGATTATTTTTTGTGTGTAGCTGGGTATTTAAGTAGCAGATAATTGTGCAAATAATCACGTGAATGTGCTTTTCACATTGCAGTGGATGCGTGGATTGATTATGGTTAGCAGGTTAAACTTGCAAACCTGCAAGATGGGTCGTATCTTGGATTTCTTGGTGGCCTGACATCCATACAGTTAAATACAAACACAGGAGGCAAGGTTTGGATACGGTTACTGAAAATATATCCAAGTGCCCTCATTGTAGTCTCCTAGCAGTATATATTAGGGCTGCTTGTTTGTTTTGCCTCTGCTGGCTGGCAAACACTTGAAATAATTCTGCAGTGTATTAAGTTTCCTCGGAAATTAAAGGGTTTTTTAAAGTAGAGCAAGCCGATAAAAAAGAAGGCCACTCAAATTTGGTATAGTGTATTGTGCTGATAATTTTGGCCTTAAAAAGCTTACTAGTAATGGATAACTCGCTTTGTGTATGAAGTGATACGTTCTCCCTGTTCAGAATTAATTACCTTCATTAGATTCCACCCTCGTATTATTGGCATGTATCTGTGTGAGGGAATACAACAAAAGTATTCCCTGTCTTTGGCCTGGTGCGGGCTGATGGCTTTTGTTACTCAAAGGCTTAAGAGATGCTCATGTGGCCAGAATACGTTGAATATACCTGTTGATTGACAAATGTAATTAGACGTTAGAACTGGTTTTAAATACAACATAGAGTAGTAATATTCTCAGATTTGGTATTTACTGGACCGAAATATGGTGTAATTTGTACGATAGTTGCTATCGCATACAATGGCTGAGGTCAGGAAGTAATGAAAAACTAAGTTTTATCCTGAATTAGCAGTACTGTAGGACATAGCTTTCCCAGAATCTGCACTTAAGAAAACTACTTGCTCTTCCTGCATGTTTTTCACCTTTGTGCATTACTGTCTGCAGTAAACTTACAAATTTTGTAAACTTTATTACAGCTTTATAGTTAGGAAGATGAAATACATAATATTTTCTAATAACTGGAACTGCTTATAGTTGTAGAAGCTGTAACGGATCAGACAAAAAACAACTATTGAGAATAATGAAAGTGATTCCAGTATCGAGTCTGTCAAGCATCTAAGTAGCTTTTGTGAGAACAGTACACATTGAATAGGAAGGACCAGTTAAAATAATGTGTCATATGAATATGTCTTTGACCTTTCAAATCTTAGTGTAGGATGTGCTGTGGACCCTGCAACCTGTGAAATGATAGGGTTTTAAAAGTGCAGGTTTGGACAATTCTCAATACTGATCAAGTACATTTGCGCAGTACAAAGGAAAAAAATACTTATTTTAAATCATTTTGAGATACTTGATTTAAATTGCAATTTCTAGATCATTTTGAAGCTCGCAGAAGTGTTGGGATGGGGGAGCCTTTTTTACTTCATTCAGTTTACAGTGATGACAGTGGGTTTAGAGGCATATTTCATTTTTCTGTTTACATTTTTATGTCAATTGTTATTGGAATCTACAGGAATCAGTCCCTTTCCAAAGCAGGCTATTTTAGTAGGTTGAAAACTACAATGAAGTCTGTAGTCAGCAGAGCCCCTGGAGTTTTTTCCACTACATCTAAGAGATTCTTGAGAAATAATTGACAAGAAAAGCCTTACTACCACTGAGCTTCAATATACAGTAGTCTGCAGTTCTAATGGAGAAAAAAATAAGGGAAAACAAGTGTCTGAAAATCAGTATGCTTAGTTTCAGCAGCTTTTTTTAGTCTCTCCCCTGATGGGAAGAAGAAAAAGAAACTTCATAGGATCATATAGTCTGTGCCAGCTTGTTTCAGCTAAACTTAACCTTTTGAGTCCTTTGTTTCTTACTTATTAATAGATGACTGAGTATAGGAGAAAGCATCCAAATTTATAAATGAAGAAGAATCTATAGAAGTAACATATTGCTGGAAGAGGATTTTTATTCCATAACTTTCCTAGTACCACTGAAAAAACTTGTTGTGACGTGCACCTTGAAGCCACGTTCTTTAGTTCTGTTCACTATTAATCTACTTTCCTTTAGGTGACCAGGGTGGGAGGTAAGAAGTTTAACTTACTGTTTATTTTGAACCTTATTTGTTGGAATCCGCACATTTGGTATTGTCATCAGCTGGCTGAAAAGTTTGAGGGATTTTTAAATGAAGAAGAAACCCACCTCCTTCCTAACTTCTGGTTTCCTATTTAAACAGCTCAGGATTTGAGGCAGGAAAATTAAATACAGAGGATGTTTAGGTCTGAAAAGCTATGTATGCTTTGTGTCCTGTCAAGGCGATCAGGTTCCATAAAATCTTGTAAAGGGTGGTATGAAATGTCTGGGTGGAAGATGTCTTTTTCCTTAGAAGAATCCTGCTGGGAAAGCTGGTTAGATTCTTAAGTGGCTAAACTTTAAATATTTAGCCATAATTATTGCTGCAGAATTAATTTGATAAACAGATGTAAAATTCAGTTTAGATGGTTAAAAAGAATTATTGCTGCTTAAAGCAAGAGAAGTTCAGTATTTATTGCAAGAAACAAGCAAATTTAGTTGGTAATGTAACACTGGGATTTAGTTGATATGGTTACATGTACCTTATTTCAAATATCAGTCGAACAAGATAGCTGAAGTTGGGTGTCAAGATAACACTTTTTGGCCATTTCAGCATTGAGGCCAAATGTGGAGGCATCATGGAGATCTAAAAAGTATTGTAGACTGAAAATATTTCTTTTTGTTTTAGTGATAGTGTCATAATTGTTTTGAAGAGCATAAGAGAAACAGTGCCTTTCTGCGTTTGTGCTGAATTCCAGCTCCAGAGTTGTACACTTAGCGCTTTTCGCTGCTTAATTTCTTTCTCTCCTTTGTATGTAGGCTCCAAACTCAAGAGGATGGTGCTTTCTTTCTCTTCTTTGTAGAGCCAGAGCATATATTTCAGAAGCAGCATGGATATATGCAAACCCTCAACTTTTTTTTCTCTTCATATGTAGTGCCATCAACACACTTCTGAAAGGACTCCTTAAGGCTGTGTGGATGTTGTAATTTTAAAGGTTATTTTCCTGCCTGTATGCAGTTAGCTGGTGTTACAGTTCAGGGCTGGAATGCTCTGGTGCTGCTAAAATTTTACATTTATTGACTTCTAAAAAGTCACATCTTAAGAACTGGTTGATGTGATATTTGGGTATTATCGTATAAGCAAATTGAAAGACATTCTGAAAGAAGATCAAGGTCTGTTGTCATTCCAGGACTACTTTCAGTTGGCTCACTGAGCCGTGTGGGAAAACAAAACAGGATACGAACCCTGGTGTTACTTCAGGTACCCAAGAGAAGATACATTAATAAAACACGAAATGATCTTTATAGGCAGAACAAATCAAACCAAGGGTTAAACAGCATGGGAAAATGTGGACTGATACACCTGGAGAGAAAATACTGAGGGGAGCCTTGTTAAAAGCCACGGGTAGTAAGTGTGAGAGCCGAGTACTATTCCTTTCAGTGCTACAATTTGTGTCTGAATTTAATTAGATGGATGCTTGTGTATGTTAGCCAGAGAAAATTATCTAAAAGTGCTTCAATATCGATAGGTGGGAAAATGTTTAAAACTACAAAGCACCTGTATTAATACCATTTTATGTTAAATTGAGATTTTCAGAAGTGAAATGTAGCCTTGGAGTTTACTACAACAACAAAACCAAAACAAAGCATCAAGATACAACTGTGTTTTAGTTCATGCCAGCAGGGGAGTGCTTCGCTTCTTAGGATGGTACTTGGGAGGCCTTAACTTCAGAGCATTTTGAACAGTGGGGGAGGTCAGCAATTTCTGAGGTTGCTCAAGTAAGAGCAGCAAAACATAATCGAGGGAGGTAGGCTAGCAAAAAGACACTTGAGCTTTTTGTATTTATTTTTATGGAGATATGTATGTATTCTCTCTGCAAATGAGTAAGTAGTAGTTTAGTTTATGTCAGAAAACCTTTATTTTGACACTGTACTCCGTAATAGTTGAACGTGTGTTGAACAGGATCATTACTTCAGCAAGTTAAAAGCAGAAAGGCGTGGATGAAACTGGCCATTTTTTGGTTTCCTTAAGGATACACAAAACTCTGCTGTGCATGCTTAAATTATGAAATAAGGGTACAGTGATCATCTTTCCCAGTGTTCTTTGTAGATGCAGAATTAAGGCTTCCTGAAGTGCAGATACAAGTATAACAGCTGAACCTATAAGCTGATTTGAATCAGAACTAAACATTGTCTTCATTTCTGAATCAGAGAAGTATTTTCTGAGAAAAATAAAACAATGGGAAAATTATTTCTAGTGTTATCAGTGTGGGTTTTTTTTCCTTTTTTAAGCACAGCATTTGTTAAACAGCACAATCATAAGCTACAATTTGCCTGTTGGGCACAACCGCCATTGTACATAAGAACACGAAACCTCAACTACAGTGAGACTGCTGGCATTTTTTTTTAAGCATGTACACATCATAGCATTTCGTAGATTTTTAAGCTTTTGGGGCTAGTTGACCTATATGAGAACAGGAAAGGTTAAATATATATTCTGTTAATGCCACTTAACCATTAATTAGAGTTGAGCTCAATTGTCCCGTTTTACATGTGCTCTGTGGCAAATACACATGGATGTGTTGTCATCATGGCTCAGCCTACATTTGTGAACTTGCTTATGCCTGAGCCATCTAGTTTTCCAGGATGCAGTGTCGTTTGTCACTTAAATCTTCCTTAAAATAAGCCTTCTGTGTTTCTTCCACTTTTTTTTCCCCTGGTTTAAATTTACTGTTTGTAATATAAGACATTGCAACTTAATATTGGAGTCCTAATTGAGCAGTGTTCATGTTCTTGTTGCAGCTTCTGTGTGAGCATTTATATTTTTAATTGTATGTAATTTTAGTTAGGCAATCATGCTCAGTTCAGGGTCTGATTTAAACCACGTGGTTCTAGTTCTGTGTTCATACTCTAGATATACTTGTCTACAAGACAGCTTTCTTTGGCAAGAGGGTGCCTACTACTGAGAACTTACTTCATCATCTAAAGTGAGACTGATATATTCCGATACATCACTTTGCCAGCCAAATATACAGCGTGTTTACGCTCAGCCTTTTGCTGAACAATTCACAGAGAGGATGATTTGATCACAACATACAAGTATTTCTTGTTTTTTTAATACTTGGAAATTCTGATCCTGTAACTCTTGCTGGATTTTCTTTTTCCAGGCTATTTTACCTCTGACTGGAGAGAATTTGAGAACACTAAAAATGACAATGGATATTGTGAATAGGGAGGGGAGGGCAGGGCAGGGCGGGAGGAGCCAAAACTTGGCTATGGTAGTTTATGTGCATCAAAAACTGGTTGTCCTGCAAAATAGAAAATAGTAATTAGATCTCCATGTGAATATTTAAAAATATATTATCCTGTATTCTAGTTAAAACTATATAAATAAAGCTTTCCTATTCTGTTAGGTTTTATTTGGATACTAGTAGTGCTGTTGCCCCACTGTTTCATTCAAAGGAACGTCTCTGGCAAATACTAAAAAAACATAATTAAAAACTACCTAAAAATGCAGCTCGTAGAAACAGAGGGAATCCTATTTAGGTTATACATTCTCTATGTAGCTTTATTTCAGTTTGTAGTTGTGATTACAAGTTCACGTGCACTCATTGAAATCAAAATGTTGACTGGGTTCAAATTGCCTTTAAAAACGCTTGGTTAACGTGAAGTAAAACCTTAAAAACTTTTCTGAACCTAGTGTAAAAGAATGCTCCAGTTGGTGTTACAGTAGTCAGATATAGTAATATTAATCAGAATTTTAAATTAAATAGGGCTGTGTTACACAGTGAAATAATTTTTCCTTTTTTTTGCAGGTAATGCTAAATTGCAGACTGAACAATGCTCAGAGAAAGTGAATAAGACATTAGAATTATTTTTGTTTTATTTTGTCTTTACCGTGTCCTGTAATCCTGTTCAGAGCAGATCTAGATTATCCTGGCAGGAATGCTCACTAGCCCATATACTGGCATTACTGTAGTGTTCGTGACTGCTTCATCTGATAGAAGCACACCGATGGCAGAGTGATGTAGGAAACAAAAAACAAAATCTCATCCGAGTGAAGATTTAATCTTCATAATAAGTTTAGATGTACTTCATGATGGTATTTCTCTAACTTTCCAGGGTTTAATCAGCAAGTATGTTTTGAAAACCACTGAAGTACAGTGGAAAGTTTTAGTAAATGACCTGAGATGGGATAATGCTAAGTCTTATATGCAGGTAATTTTTCAGCAGTTTGAACCAGTTTAGTCCTCCTTTTGCAGAAGCTGTCTGAATTTGCATTTAACCGCCACATCTTTGCATGGTAGCTGTTCTCAACGGCTGTTTCTGATTAAGTCCTTGAGCGACTGTTTTTATCACAAAATAATAACAGTATTCTAAAATAATTTACTCTGATGTATTGTTAATTTGAACACAGTTCTGCTTTACATTTACCACTTTCTACAAATAAATTCTGTCCCGATACAGGAAAAGCTCGGAGGTTATTCTTACCAGGTTTCAGGTAAAACAAGGTAAAAAAGGCAAAAGCAGGTGGAGGCTAAACTTTGTGAGTCTAGGATTTACAATGGCAGCGTAATGTAGCACATGGCTATGGTTTCCTAGTTCTTTAAGCTACCTCTCTGTGGTTAGGCTGTGAATAAGCTGAATGGGTTAGTTTTTGGAAATTCAGCATGTCTTGGTACAGTTTTGGGGACAAGAATTTTCTTCTTAAAACAACGTATGCTCTTTTAAAGGTGATGAGCTGTATATCCGTGGTTGTATCACTGGGACTCAAAAAAGCTGAAGTTAGCTTGAGTCGGTCTCCATTACATTCAGCTTCAGTCTAGATAATATGAAGTGAAACTCTTCAAAATTGATTTGCGATTATACGGTCAGCTTAAAGATCAAGGAGATTTACATAAACTTTTCTTAAGAGAACTTGTCTTTCAAATGATGTTTCAGGTAGTGCTGGGTAACTTGGTTAAGCTTAAATCCTTTTTCCCCTTCACATTCCCAGGCCATTTCTCTATTGTTAAAGTAGTATTCTGAAATCTTAGTTGCTGTAATAGTTAAGCTTGAGCATTGCGTTCTCTGTGCATGTAATGTTAAGCTTTGAAAAAAAGACTTCATCAGTGAAGAACAGGGCTGTAGGTTGTTCTGCACTGTAATTGTTATTATAGCAGATATCTTCATTTATTCATCCTGTTTTTTAACAAACTTTGAAATAATCAGGTATCTGTTTTCAGCTTCCTGCATCTTTTGATATTGGTGTGTCATATCTCTGTGTATATGTAATACGTGCATGTTGGCAATTAATGCAATTAAAGACTCAATGTCAGCTGGTACCTGGTAGGCTTCTTTGTGGGTCTTAACCATTAAAGGCATAGTAAAAACTGGTCTCAAAATCAATGAAAGTTTTTTTGTTTGGTGAAAAGCCTGCACAAAGCAAGCAAGTGCCATTCTGTGAGGTAGGAGAGCAGATTGAAGAGGAGCAGCAGAGAAATAGAGGCTTTTTGAAGGCCACACAGAAAGTCAGTGGCAGAGCCAGACTTGAACTCAGAAGTTCCTGGCTTGTGGCCTGGGGCTGCAGCCAGTTGTACACAGCTGTACTGAATTGCGAATGGAATGATGCTTTCTTTTTCCTTGATGGGAACAAGGCTGATTTAGGTAAAATATTATTATTTTAGTTTTCTCAAAATTTCAAGTGCTAGAAGTCGTGTTCGCTGTTAAAACTTGAATTCAGTGGTTGTGGATTTCCACTTAGCAAGGAGTATGGTTAAGGTCGCTGGGCCAGAAATTTGTAACAAATCGTAGTGCAGTGTCTTGAGGTCAGACTAAGGGCCTTTGCTGAGGAATTCAGGGATTAAATGCTGCTCTGCAAGCTACCTTGATAAACAGAAACACTATTTAAAAAAAAAAAAATCCCTCAAAAGTACAGGATTTTCTCTGATGTTTTAAAGTAGAAGTAAAAACCTAGTTCAGAGGCAATCTTCCTGAAGTAACTGTTTGTTAAACTGAAATTCACATTCTACATTTAGCACTTGCGGAGTTTTTAATCAGGCTTTAAACGTTGTTATCCTTCAGTGCGCATTGGGTAAAGAAAAATCCTGCTGTAGTTCCGCTGACTGGTGTTTTTTTCCTTCCTGGAGGAAAATCGTAGCTTTGAGTGGCTTTTATTGGACGATGGACAATTTTGGTTATTTGCGGAGTTCCCTTTAGGGACAAGGTTTTGATCTAAAATATTATTATGGCACGAACATCACCATTACGAGTTATTTTTCTGTAAAGTTAAAAATCTTGCCAGGGATTAGTAAATCTGTTTTTTACAGTGAGAGGGACTATCTTTTTCCAGGCAAGATGTCATTAGTTCCAAGCTTTAGTAGTGAAATAGAATTTTGGATTATTTTTTTTTCCTCGGGTACATTTGCTTTATCTGTGTACCATTTCTTGCTAAGGTACAGGCCCTGTGGAAATGTATGGTAAGGTAAGGTAACCCCCCCATGGCAGGGGGGTTGGAACTTGATGATCTTTAAGGTCCCTTCCAACTCTGACCATTCTATGATTCTGTGATATTTTCCTAAATTGCTAACACGGAACCTAGATAGCAAAAACAAACTAAACCCCCCCAAACAAACAAAAAAAGTTCAGTGTTTTACCAGGAAGTAATCCTCATTTTGTATTTTGAAACTAACAAAATCACTACATGGTTCCAAAAAGAAATCCAAGTATTGGACAATTAATTAAATATTTCACTTCTGAGGGATTGGAGCACTCAAACCCTTTCTGTCTTAGCCCCAACTCTGCATCAGAGCCCTGCTGTCTCCTGGTGCAAGCTGTATCTTACTGTTCAGAAAGAACTGTTACTGGGTGTTGTGCACTTCTGTGTGGCTGCATCTGGAACTTTTATTTGGTAGTTAACAAAAATCAGAATAATTAATTTGAGCATTACAGTGGTCTGCTTTTTTAGTCACTCTCCTTTTTTATGCGTCCTGCTAACCACGCCAGATGGAAAATGCTTTCTGAGTCTTACTTTCAGTTTCAGCTATTTGAGAGTTTTCAAGTCCCAATTCCCTTTGGTTGTGGCTTCAGAAGACGTTTAAAACTGGATGTCTGTCAGGTTCGTTGCACAATCCTGGGCCCTTTTAGAGATTGATATTGTTGTGGCAGTTCATGCTTTATTCACCTATTATAGCTGGTAATATGTTGGAATTAAATCGTATAGTTCTCCCTAGCAGGTCTGACAGAAACACTGTAACCGTGTAGTGATGAGTGGCTGAATTTAGAGTAGAATTGCTACCCAGTCACTACCTGTCCAACTCTGACCGAATAGATTCCTACGGAATAGATTCTTGTGATGGTGGGTGGGAGGACCCATCTGAGAGCGTTTCGTTCTGAGCTGCGTTGCTTCCTCTTAAGTTTGTCGAGATAGTTTCAGTGACAGAATAAAGTTCTCTCTTCATGTCTATAAAACAATGTGTTAGCTTAGCAAGCTTATCAAAAACTGGTTTAACTAACAATGTACTTTCTAGTGGTGCCCAGTGTTGGTTGGGGTTTTGGGGTTTTTTTTTTGTTTTCTTTTAATACTCTTTCTAAAGAAAATAAGAAAAAGTTGGTGACTCTTGGTACATTTCCCCATTTTAAATCATCTGTGTATAACTCACACTTACTGACTACTCTAAGTCCATCTGGCGTTTCTAACATAGCAGATGGATTTGATTAAAGCTAAAGGTCTGGTTCTTCACCTGAAATTTTGAATTTTATGTGAGTGATGGAATTCTGTATCACGTTCACTGTAAGGTCATGCTAAACTTTTTGCTAAGTTTTTTTGATACAGTGGCTTCATCGAAACATAAACGCTTTGCACTGGCAGTATGTGTGGAAGCATCAATAAGCTGACAGATTAGATTTGAAGTTCTAGTGTTTAAAGGGCTTTTCTTTCAGCAGGAAATAGTCTCCCACATCAGCTTATGCATTTTAACCTTCAACTTAATATAGCAGCAAAGAGTTGACCTGTCTTTATGCAGGCACCTTTCTTAAAGAGGATAGAGAGAAGATTTAACTGAATAGATTAGAAGTGCAGTTTTTTGTGGAACAGTGAATATTTTATATTCCTGTCATATATCATACACTGTTTTTTGCATAGTGTCTGAAACATTAAACTGCTCTGTTCCATACTTCTTAAACGTTAAACACCGTGTTCCAAATTCATTGGTGGTAGATAGGAAGAGGAAGGTGTTAATTAAAGAGTCTTCAAATCTACTCTCAGCTGAGGTAAAAATTATTGTTGCTAGAAACATGCAGAACTTACGTGAACCTATATGCTGCGTGGTTTTGATGTAGCTATTTTCTCTGTTAGGACTGATGTTAAAAAAGTGTATGTTTTTAACCACTCACAAGTAAGAAATGTCTGTTACTCTGAAAATTGTAATCTCTAAATTTTGTGCATTTCTTTGTGTCTTATAACAACAGTGCTGGATGTGAGAAATGCGTGGTTTTCATTAAAAATGTGCTATTAATCTTACATAATGCAACAAGGCAAAAATTACCTAGAAGTAGTGAACGCTACTTGGGTTGAGAATTTAGCAGGACAAATCGGCTTAATCTTGGAACTTTAGGAATGTCTTGAACAGTAAATTTCACTTACATAATTTCCACCTCAGTTTTTTCCACGTAAGCTTACATTTTCATTTTCTGTATGCCATTGTGGTGGTGCTCTTTTGCAGTCTCTTAGGTGGCAGTTCAGCAGTTTCCTCATTTTAGATTCTTTTCTGGATTACCTCTTGCTTTACAATTTATTTCACTCTTCCATAGCAGAACAATTGGTGCATGTCTGGAAGATTAACCATAGCTGTGTTGTATGTGGTTTGCAAGTTCCTGTCATCTTAGAATTTCTGTATGTTGAAGCAACTTTCTGATGTGAATTTCAGTGCTGTGAAGGAATGTAAGCTTTCTCTGACATAAATATTATAGAGCTAACTTAGTTTACAAGAGACAATTCTTCATTGAGAGTAATGTATAGTTAATTTAAAAATATTTCCTTCTTGCTTTTGGGGAATGAATAAACACTAGAGTTTTCAAGTGAGACATCCAGTCCTCAGATTGATTATTTACTATTTTTTTTAAAATCTCTTAAGTTGTCTGAAGCCACTGTATTAAAAGCAAAAGCTATTTAGTTGGGATTGAAGTTAGAGATTGATCTGGCTCTGTATCTGTGAGTGACATAAGCAGCAATTCATCATTTAAGCTGTAAATTGTCATTCCAGGAAAGAGACAAGGAATGATAACCCTCAATCAAAATTTCAAAAAATCCTGTCTCCTGCATTTGGTATGAGTAGGAAAAGCTCTCAGATGGGTGACTGCTGAGCTTGGGCAGACACCAATTCCACAGAAATAACAGCATAGTTAAAAGAAATTCTTTCCCTAGTGGGAGGCTATCCTTAGTTTAGACAAATGCCTGAGGATACAGTGAACAGTTTTCACTTAAACTTTCTAATGTCTTTGCTTAAGAAATAAGGAAATGACTGTTTACTTAGCAATTAGTAAGAGTTTCATGTCTAGACTAGATGGCTTAATCTATGCTTTATTTCCAGAAGGCATAAGTTAACTTTTTAAAAACGCAGCTAGGAAACAGTGCGCAGTATCAGGACTATAAAAATGGATGAATCAAATATAGCTTATCAGATTATTAAACATGAGAGGTGGCAATCATCTCTACCTATTACTGGACTATTTCCTAGAGTTTCTTATATTTCTACCTCATAACTGCTGTGGCTAGGTATTTTTAAATGGGCTGTTAAACAGGTATGGTTATATAGCCTGCAGAATGCTGTTCTCTACAACTTTCCATTCCTTTTGGAATGAAGTTTTGAGTCCTGTGTCATCTGCACAGATGACAGTTAAGATGCAGTACTGCAAGGGAAGGCTTGTGTTTTCCCATTTAAATCAGGAAAGTGTGCAATTTAAGGTGACACTCTTCATGGTAATGCAGTTGCCATTAACTTTTTATGTCTTTGTTCCCTGGATTGTAGTAACTTTCTGTGCTTTAGTTCTTATTTATATCAAAAACATACAAATAAAAGATAGTTTTTCTAGTGTTAACCATGGTCTTAACCTAGTTTATCCTTGGAGTGATCTCTTTTTAAAGATGTGTTTATCATTAGGCAGTAGCAGTTTTCTGTGACTGTACAAAGCTCTTGATTGAACTTCTAACATCCTTCCTGATAGTGCTTACTACAGAGAACTGACAGCTGTCTCTACCTTTCCAAACATAGCTTGCCAAAAAAACAGGTTGAAAATACTAAAAACCAGACACCAACACCACCTCCAAAACCACCCCAAAACCCACCACACAAACAAAAATAAGTATTGGCATGTTTACTTTGAAATGCTTGTTTTTCTCTATCATATCGGTTAGTGGAAGCAAGTAATTAAAAACATGGGGAGAAATTAAATTAAAGGGTTTGAAACCCCACAGACTTTCAAATAGTGAGGTCACTTGTACTTCTGTACATGTATTATGTGCCAATATGTTGTGCTTGTAGACGTAAAAAAAGGGGCTGAGGTTTTTTCTTTGCTGTATTTGGAAACTGATTTGGAACTTTCTGCAGTGTATTGTACATATTTTCCTAGGAGATTCCTAAAACAGAAGGAATTTTCCTTGATACATACTCCATCATACCATAAAATGTAGACCTATGATATGATATAATATGGTTAGAAATGTAATGTTGGCCTCTAGAATTATTAAGAATTTCTTCTTCACGAGGAAATAAGAGTGCAGAGCTAAAGTCAGATCAAGCGTTCTGTGGTTGATTGTTCTTCAAAAACACGACAGTGATTTTGAGTATTTGAAATTTAGAAAAGTGTATAGCAGTGCAGGTTTTGCTTACTTGTTATGCACTGACTGTCTGTGTCTTCCCTCCACCGTTTTTGACAGTGTCTTGGGCAAAGAGCAGACCACTCGATTGCAGAGAATGTTGGGAGAACACTGTTAATTCAGGACAGTGATCAGCAATCACATGAATGAAGAATTCACAGTTGCAGATAAGCCAAAAATAATGTTCTGCATAATGAAGAGTGCAACTGGTGGTTGTATGGCATGGCACATCTTGGTGAGGGTATTTGGTCCTTTCTGCCCATTTGAGATCTTAGGTAATGATTTTCTTGGAATGTCAGATCAAAATGATCGCGTCTTCATGTCCTAAGAACTCAACTGGTTATAGAAGGAGACAAGTTTGAAGAGGCTTTGAATTTTTTGGCTACTTAAGTAACTTCATGAGGGAGTTTATTATTAGTTTCTTGTAGTTCAAAACAAGTCATGTCTTGCACGTGTTCTGTGGTGGTGGTTTTGTTTTTCCTGTTTCCTACTCAGACTTTCTCTACAATTCTCTTGTTTTCATTCTGCGTGCCAATGAATAGTTCCAGCTTATATCTTAATTAGTTACATGAGTCATGACATGAAGTATGGAGTTGTGATGTTTTGAATAATAATTTATCGATCTTGCTTTTGAATGGAAAATGAGTAATGAAAAGGATGGCCAGCTGGTTGCAGTAGGAAGGGTGAGAAGCTGGCATCTGGTGCACGCTTCTGCACCAGGCTCTGCAAAGAATCTGTGTGCTTAACATGTTTGAAGGTTCCCCAAGGATCAATCTTTTCTCAGTGCCCTGCGGTCTTGCTGGTTTAGAAGCAGGTATCAGGTCTAGCATATCTCTTTATTTTTGAGCAAACTGCACTACAGTAGAGTTTTATTTTCTTTATTGATTGAGAGCGTATCAAATTCTGTAGTAAACCCCCCACCTTTCATTTATTCACTCACTTTATGACTGTTAAGTCTCATGTTTTGGCCTTCAGAACATCTGTAGCAATGCAGTGAGGAGAGGACTTAATACACTTGTGATTTACCTAGTTTCTTGAGCAGTCTGCCTTCTCTCATCTTCACTGAGGCTTTAATGAGATCTGATCCCTACCTTTCTTTCTGCCTTAACCACAGGTGCAAGCCAGAGAACAAGATGACATGGTCTGTTAACAAAATTGCTCTCTTCAGTGTCATGAACACATCTTAGAAATACCACTCCATCCCGTGTGTGCATCTGATTCTAAATGCTGTTTAAATGAGGCAGCTGATTTGATTTCATTTTTCAAAGTAGCTTTTATCAGTGTTTAAATCCTCATACAGAAGGAGGGAGGAAGCTTGTTAGTTTGTCCATTGTAAAAGTGTATCTTAGAATGCATGCCAAAGTTGATGTGTGACAGGACAGTCTTGTTTTAATTATATACTTAGTTGTAAATGTATTTAACCACTTTTTGGTGTGAAACACATGTTTTAAAATTTAGCACTGCTGTTTCACCAGATTTTAGTTTTTCAGAATCTGTATTTACCCTATAAGCAACAAATATTGGATAGTGGCTTTATAAAATAGGGTGGTTTAGCGATACAGTATTTACTGTATCTCTGCATGGTATGGCAGGTTCTGACTTTATTGTTGTCTACAGTGGAATTTTGACTGTAAGTACAACCATGATCTGTAACAGTATAGTTCTCGTTCTTTTCATTGTGTGCGTATGATCCTCCATGACTTACAGAGTGTCTCTTAAAAGTGTGAGAATATCCTGCAACACAATTAGACATTTGGCATGAGATGTCCTTTTTATATAACATTAGAAGCTGGGGATCAGCAGCTTCGTGTATATAATAAAACTTCATGGAGAGCTGACTAAGTGCACTGAAAAATGGTTTTGACTGATCATTAGAACCAAAGTGTAAACTTGGAAATACTGTACTATAACAAAAGGATCACATATCTGTTCTTTTCCAGATTTGAGGAATTAGTCCCCTGATGGTTTTGTCTGTAGTAGATCTGTTTGTCTGGAGAGCATACGCTGCTACCACTGTTGACATAAAGCTGCTGTGGCTACAGACTAAACGCTTGCTTCCCCTTTGTTTCCAACTACATTTGGACACATCTCACCAGTATTTGGTCTTGCTCTTGGTCATACATCTAAGTGGCAATGAATTGATTAGGGTTTTCAAGGCCTTTTTCTTGAAGGTTGGGTGACTAGTTTAACCCAGGAAAACTCCAGCAACTTTTGGAGAGTTGATTTCTAAAGAATTACTGGCAGTGGGGCTGGAACACCTTTTATTGAATCCCAGCTCTTACATCTTATTATTTCTCTGTTGAGGGCATCATACTTGAACGATAACATAAACTGTGATAACTAGCTGTTGCCTCATGTAAGAGGGAAGAAAAATTGCTTTGTGTGATGAAAGCTGTATATCAAATGTAATACTGAACTGTTACCTGGTTTTGTGCTGTAAGAGAACTTAAGATAAAATTATANAAATTATAATATAAAATAATTTATTATAAAAAATAATAATAAAATAATTTATTATAAAATAACTTAAGATAAAATTATAATAGATACACACCTTCATCGCCAAGAGAATAAGTTTCTGCTGCCAGATTATGTCCTTTTGAAAGGATTAAGGAAAAAAAAATCAACAACATAAAGGGGAGGGAAGAGCCCCAACCCAAAACAGCAAAAACCAACTGCCAGATCCAGGCCTTCATTCTGTAGTCAGAAGAAAAACATACTTTGTAATTTAAAACACGACACAAAAACCTGTTTTTCATTCTGCCAACTCTTTGACAGCCTTCACTGAATTTTATTTTGGTGGGATGTAAAACTTGTGCTTAAACTGTTTTGTTTTGTTTAAAAAAAAAAAAAAACACACACAAAAAACCACACACAAAAAAACCAAACCAAGAACAACAAACAACCTAACAAAACCCTAAAAAGCTGCAATATGAATTACACAATTATTCATTTAATTTCTTTATTGACANGACAGTGATCAGCAATCACATGAATGAAGAATTCACAGTTGCAGATAAGCCAAAAATAATGTTCTGCATAATGAAGAGTGCAACTGGTGGTTGTATGGCATGGCACATCTTGGTGAGGGTATTTGGTCCTTTCTGCCCATTTGAGATCTTAGGTAATGATTTTCTTGGAATGTCAGATCAAAATGATCGCGTCTTCATGTCCTAAGAACTCAACTGGTTATAGAAGGAGACAAGTTTGAAGAGGCTTTGAATTTTTTGGCTACTTAAGTAACTTCATGAGGGAGTTTATTATTAGTTTCTTGTAGTTCAAAACAAGTCATGTCTTGCACGTGTTCTGTGGTGGTGGTTTTGTTTTTCCTGTTTCCTACTCAGACTTTCTCTACAATTCTCTTGTTTTCATTCTGCGTGCCAATGAATAGTTCCAGCTTATATCTTAATTAGTTACATGAGTCATGACATGAAGTATGGAGTTGTGATGTTTTGAATAATAATTTATCGATCTTGCTTTTGAATGGAAAATGAGTAATGAAAAGGATGGCCAGCTGGTTGCAGTAGGAAGGGTGAGAAGCTGGCATCTGGTGCACGCTTCTGCACCAGGCTCTGCAAAGAATCTGTGTGCTTAACATGTTTGAAGGTTCCCCAAGGGTCAATCTTTTCTCAGTGCCCTGCGGTCTTGCTGGTTTAGAAGCAGGTATCAGGTCTAGCATATCTCTTTATTTTTGAGCAAACTGCACTACAGTAGAGTTTTATTTTCTTTATTGATTGAGAGCGTATCAAATTCTGTAGTAAACCCCCCACCTTTCATTTATTCACTCACTTTATGACTGTTAAGTCTCATGTTTTGGCCTTCAGAACATCTGTAGCAATGCAGTGAGGAGAGGACTTAATACACTTGTGATTTACCTAGTTTCTTGAGCAGTCTGCCTTCTCTCATCTTCACTGAGGCTTTAATGAGATCTGATCCCTACCTTTCTTTCTGCCTTAACCACAGGTGCAAGCCAGAGAACAAGATGACATGGTCTGTTAACAAAATTGCTCTCTTCAGTGTCATGAACACATCTTAGAAATACCACTCCATCCCGTGTGTGCATCTGATTCTAAATGCTGTTTAAATGAGGCAGCTGATTTGATTTCATTTTTCAAAGTAGCTTTTATCAGTGTTTAAATCCTCATACAGAAGGAGGGAGGAAGCTTGTTAGTTTGTCCATTGTAAAAGTGTATCTTAGAATGCATGCCAAAGTTGATGTGTGACAGGACAGTCTTGTTTTAATTATATACTTAGTTGTAAATGTATTTAACCACTTTTTGGTGTGAAACACATGTTTTAAAATTTAGCACTGCTGTTTCACCAGATTTTAGTTTTTCAGAATCTGTATTTACCCTATAAGCAACAAATATTGGATAGTGGCTTTATAAAATAGGGTGGTTTAGCGATACAGTATTTACTGTATCTCTGCATGGTATGGCAGGTTCTGACTTTATTGTTGTCTACAGTGGAATTTTGACTGTAAGTACAACCATGATCTGTAACAGTATAGTTCTCGTTCTTTTCATTGTGTGCGTATGATCCTCCATGACTTACAGAGTGTCTCTTAAAAGTGTGAGAATATCCTGCAACACAATTAGACATTTGGCATGAGATGTCCATTTTATATAATATTAAAAGCTGGGGATCAGCAGCTTCGTGTATATAATAAAACTTCATGGAGAGCTGACTAAGTGCACTGAAAAATGGTTTTGACTGATCATTAGAACCAAAGTGTAAACTTGGAAATACTGTACTATAACAAAAGGATCACATATCTGTTCTTTTCCAGATTTGAGGAATTAGTCCCCTGATGGTTTTGTCTGTAGTAGATCTGTTTGTCTGGAGAGCATACGCTGCTACCACTGTTGACATAAAGCTGCTGTGGCTACAGACTAAACGCTTGCTTCCCCTTTGTTTCCAACTACATTTGGACACATCTCACCAGTATTTGGTCTTGCTCTTGGTCATACATCTAAGTGGCAATGAATTGATTAGGGTTTTCAAGGCCTTTTTCTTGAAGGTTGGGTGACTAGTTTAACCCAGGAAAACTCCAGCAACTTTTGGAGAGTTGATTTCTAAAGAATTACTGGCAGTGGGGCTGGAACACCTTTTATTGAATCCCAGCTCTTAAATCTTATTATTTCTCTGTTGAGGGCATCATACTTGAACGATAACATAAACTGTGATAACTAGCTGTTGCCTCATGTAAGAGGGAAGAAAAATTGCTTTGTGTGATGAAAGCTGTATATCAAATGTAATACTGAACTGTTACCTGGTTTTGTGCTGTAAGAGAACTTAAGATAAAATTATAATATAAAATAATTTATNCCATAATATATCAATCTACACCTACTAAAAAAAAAAAACAAACCACACACAAAAAAACCAAACCAAGAACAACAAACAACCTAACAAAACCCTAAAAAGCTGCAATATGAATTACACAATTATTCATTTAATTTCTTTATTGACATAGTAACAACAAAGTCCCCTTTTCTAACACATGGGGTTCGCTGTAAAGTGAATCTGCAAATGTTTTTAGTGCAACTTGTTTTGTCATACGTAGAGAACTGCAGTCTTTCTCCAAAGCAAAAGTATTCTTGCAGTTGTATTAATGTCAGACTCTCAATCTAAAAGCTAATTTTTTCGCAGGAGTTCAGACCTTGTCACCTTTGGGATCATTTTGGAAGGTTAACAGGAATTTTCAAAAATTAAAAAATAATCTCACTCCTCTCATTAAAGTCTGTGAATGTGGCAGCACATAGAAGCAAATTAACTTCGGTATGTTTTAGTATGGTTGCCTTTCACACAGGAAGTGTTAAGTGTTACAGATTGGTGTCTTGTGATAGTTAAGATCTTTGGAAAGAGTAAATAATTGTAAAGGAGTAACATTTGTAGCAGGTCAGGTGTGAACATGTTACCTTAAGAATACTGTACTCATTTCTCTAAGAAAGTTAGCAGGCAAGAAAAACAGAATTCCACCAAAAATCTCATGAGAGCTCCTTTCTGTCTTGAGAGGAAACCAAACTTAGTGTCTTGATAAGAATTTTGCCTGTGTCCTGGTTTCGGCCAAATTTACTAAAACCAGATTGATAGATGGCCCTTCCTCCCCCCAGAAATAAAGGAGAGGAAGAGATAAGGAGATTTATGAGCTTAGAATGCACTAAACTAATTCAATGAAGTATTAGTACTAAAATTAAAGTAAGAAGAAAATAACGAAATAGATGCAGTATATATGATTCTATATACAAAACTGTATCAAGCTCCCAGGATGACTACCGCGTCACCAGCAGGCATCAGGAAAAGTCCCAGACTGGACTTTGTGACCAGCAGAAGCTGGATTCCAGATCTGGGATCAGGAATGCACAAATTGGCATCAAAGGCAGGCGAACAAGCAGGACCCTCCCTGGACATCAGCCATTGAAGAAAAAGAATTGACCCTTTGGTCCCTCAGCTTTTATACTGAGCATGATGCGGATGGGATGGAATACCTTGTTGGTCAGGTTTGGGTCACCTGTCCTGTCCGCTCCTCCCTGAAGGTGTGACCCCTCTACACTTTTCTGCTTCCAGCAGGCTCTCCAACAGGGCAAATAACAAAATTCCCTGACCTTGGTTGTTCTAGCAGTAAGTATAAGCAAGGGCCTCCCTGCTCACCATTCCTTGGTATAATCAGGTCTTATCACTGTGAGAGTGAACAGTTTCTCAACAGTGTGCTGTTAATTTCGGAGCTTAGTTGGAAGAGGCCCAACTAAAAAACTGAGAAACAGAAAATTGGTTCTTTTTACCTCAAACCAGGACAGCCTGAATGATCTTTGCAGGAATGAGTGTGACCGAGGCTGTATAGTAATGTATTGGCCATCAAGGTTTGTACAATTCACATCACGTTTGGAGTATTAATTATATCCTTGTTTCTAATGGAGCGCTCCTTAATGGCAAGAGCCATTTATTCTGCATACTGCTGACTTGTCCAATGACTTTAAACATAGTTATTTATTCTTTGTTTGGGTTTACTCATGTGCAGAATTAAGTTTTACATACTTCTTAGTGTTCTTGCAATGCCTAATTAATATTTATAAAGACCTTTGACATCCTGTGATGAAAGGAGCTGTGCAAGTCTTCAGTAGTGGCATTATTTTATTAGTGAAAATGCAGGAGGAGTCAGGAGGATACCAGTTTTTAATTCCGAGTGAGCAGTAGAGTCATTCCGTAACCTTGAGCAGGTCATGCAGTCTCTTGTTTTGTAACATATCCTGGGAAAGCCTCTTGTTGTGCGGCATCTGTTATTAAGTGTCATCCTTCCCTCCCCCAAGTCAATTCTAAATGGGGAAAAAAAAAAAGTACATATACAACTTCTCTGAGCTGCTAAACTTAGTTGGTGTTTCTTAAGGAAATATATCATTAAAAGTAAGCAGCAGAGGGTGAGAAGGTGCAACAGTTGGATTTGAGAGTCAGCGTGAGAACTCGAACATGTGTTATGTAGTCACAGGCCAGACTGAATTTTGCTTGTCACTGATCTTTATCATACCCTGTTCAGTATGCGCTGTGCTTAACTGTAACTTCACTCTGAAGTGAGTGTATATAATCTTTATTGCATTCTAAGAACTCAACTCACTAAACCATGGTATTTAGCAGGTAAACAAGCTCTTACTTCAGTGAGTGCTGTCTTGTTTTAGAGCTTTGTGATTGCCAAGATTGATATGTATATTGTTATGTAGCAGCCAAATACTAGATGCTGTAGGAGCTGATTATCAATCTCTTGTGTGGTTTTTCCCTCATCTGACAGAGGAAGGTTATGATTATATGCTTGTCATTAGAATTACAAGATACTGTTGAACTTTGGAGAAGTATACATCTGTTTTAAGACTTAGCCAGCTAACCATTTCTCTGATTACACAAGGCACAATAGCATTAAGTGATGTTACTTCATGCATGCAAATACAGGGTTTCAATTTTTTTGTTTGTTTGCTTCACACAAGATGCTACATCTGCATTTTACTTGTTGCACAAAACACATAAACACTGTTTAAAACAAGGGGCTTAACAACTGATACTTAAAGTACTTTAGGAAGGAACCAACTTGCCCAGTGAAGCAAGAGGTGCAGCTGAATACAAGTGGTGCTGTGTGCGTGTGCGTGATGGTAGATTCAAATTGAAAGCACCTGGATCTCTGTCCTGTTTTATTGCAGTCTGGTTGTACAACTTGTTCTGGGGGCTTTTCACTTGCCTTTAGTCCAGCTTTAGCACTCAGCTCAGTTGGCATAAGGATGAAGAGAGACAGTGTTTGCCTGTCAGATGGTTTGTGGCCTTCAAGAACAGCAGTTACGGACAGAGAAAAAATATTATTTGTATAACCCTAGTTATAGGGCTTTAATTTATTATGGAGCAGGCTTAGTGGAAGTGGAATACCAAGAATTTTACCTGCCCAACTACAGCTGAGTATACTGAACATACACAGACAGATGTGTTTTGAAGAGACAGTTATTTGGCAAGATTTATATAACTTCTCCCAGACCTGCAAAATAATTGACTTGTCCTTCTGCCTTTAATTTGGACTTCCTGATATGGGTCATGACTGTCCTGAAACTTTGTAACTGAGTATTTGCAGGAAGTGGCTGAATGAGTTTTCTTACCTGTTAAAAATAAATACTGCCTCAGGCAGTAACTGGAGTAGAAAACACAAACCTTGAATACCTCTGCCAAGAAGATCTGAGCAAGCTGTAAGAGTTGGTTTTTTTAATGTATTAGAAGTTCAAGCAACCTTAACTTGCTGGTTCTTCCAGCTTGGCCTACAGCAGATGAATAATAACTTTGTGTGGAAAACCTTGTTCTTAACTTCCCACTGATAAAATTAAATACATTCTTGCTTTAGTATTTTGATTTAGTATAATTAAAATAATGACTTACAGTTTGATAAATGTTATTTTCGTTACTGCAGTGCCCTGAAGCACTGTATATGGAAAAACTTACAATATTATACAGATCTGGAGGTATGTAATGTGCTTGTCAGGTTATTAATTAATTGGCATAAAGTGTTTTGGCTTTTATGGCAAGTGAATTTAGAGTATTTCTTTGGAAACGGAATAAAAGTAAACAACCAGATTGCTTATAAAATGAAGTATAAATTATACCATTCTGATGCTGTGAGGGTATCCTTATAATATCCCCGGGCAGGTGGAATTCCAAGCACCTCATCATTCAGTAGAAGTTGCTTTTAAGCAGCATGCTTCTGTCTGGATTGTTTGGCTGGGGGTTGGTTTTTTCTGGGGGTTGGTTGGTTGGTTTTTTTTTTCTTTTTTCTGTGGTGTGTTTTTTTCCCCCTAGTAATTTAACTGTTCCTAAATGGCAACTGCTTCACTCATACATATATTTATATTTTTTTCTTGCTCTCCTGAAGCGCTATACCACAAAAGTTAAGAGACCTCCAATATTTTAAAGCGTGTTAAACTACAGCAATAACACTTCAATGTTATTGATATTTATGTTATTATATATATTATGATGTATTATATCTATTATATATGTTGTTATGATATTACCTAACGTTTTCTTTATTTTCACCTTCCTCTACAATTCTGTCCTGTATCTCCAGATAGTTTGGGTCTTTACCAGGCTGATTTTTGGGTCTCGCTTTTTAATGCCTGAGAAACAAAAATAAAAATGTCAGTCACAGTCCAAGAAGTGTTAAAATTTGTTTGAAATGTAACTGCTTCTGTTGTCAAAGATTCTGTATGATCCATTTTCTTACTGTCTACATGGCCTGTATTGGTGCCACAAATGATTCTCTGGTAGAAAATGTTTCACTTAATTAAACTATATTACACTTTTTTCAGGATTTTTTTCTGAAATGTCACATTCTGACATTAAAACAAATGTCATAATTGTTGTGTGCATTGTGGCATAGTTACCATAGCAAATAGATTTGTTTCTTGGGACTTTATTTAGTGTTAAAAAGTAATCCTATTCCTGGCGTTTAAGACAGAAGTTTGCAATCTAAGAAGGTACAGAGCTGATTTTGTTCAAATTATGTTTACACCATAGTCAGTAGTTAGCATTTGCTTTTTAACTGCAGTCAGAAGATTAACTGTAAACATGCTTTTTCTTATAGCACTTCTCATCTATACATACAAGAATGTGTTACTTGGTGGTGATAATGCTCATCAACTTTGCTTGTGCCACAGTTTGTGACCACTTCAAAGCCCTAGTGAGGCATCGTTACAGCTGCCAGCAGAGTTTTGAGCTTGACTTCTGGAGTCAATGTGGGCTGTGAAATGCAGCAGTGTACTGTTACAGACACCTGAAGTGGAGGGTAGCTCATCATAGAAGGGTAGCTCATCATAGAATGGTTTCTGTTGGAAGGGACCTCAAAGATCATCTTGATCCAATCCCCCTGCCATCTTCCAGTTCTTCTGCAGAAGCCATACTGGTAATTAGCTCCCAGATCACTGGACCACTAAGTACAGAAATACTTGTTCGTTCTACTCTCATGTTGTACTTTTTTTTGAAAAAAGATTCTGGAGCTGGACTGCCAGTGGTATAAAATCAGTTCTGGTCAGCAATGCAGAGTCTGCTGGCAGCTGGGTAGTGTGGTGCCCTATGGGAGTCAGCACTGAGGGGTGAGCATGTCCAACATCTGTATTAACGACCTGATCAATGGGATGGAATGTACCTTCAGCACAAATACAGGTGATCCTAAACTGGGCTGAGTGGTTGACGCCTTTGGAGGGTAAGGTTACTGTTCAAGGGGAACTCAGTAGGCTGGAGAAAAGGGTCTAACAGAAACCTCTTGAGATTCAACAAACGTAATTGGAAAATACTTCGCCTGGGGCAAAGTAATCCTGTGCTATAACATAAATGAGGTGTCCACTGATTAGAAAGTAGCTCTGCAGAAAAAACACTTCAGGTTTCTAGGAGTAAGTAGAATGTGAGTCAGCAGGATGTCCTTGCACTTAAGAAACCAGCCACGTGCTGGGCTGTATTAGCAAGGCCAGTGGGTTAAGAGAAGTGATTCTTATCTGATCAGCACTTAAAAGTCTACCTTTGACATACCGTGTCCAGTTTTAGCTTTCATACAGGAAAGACACTGATATGTTAAATGGCTACTAAGATGATTAGTCTTCTGGAGAACATCTTGCTGAGAGAGCTGGATTTGCTCAGCCATAGAAATAGAAGGCTAAGGGGGTAATGTTACTGCTGCCTTCAGCTGCCTAATAAGAGGGTATAGAGAGCCAGGCTCTTTGTGGAGGTGATGCATAAGGATTAAACAAGAGACAGTGAACACAAGTTGCAGAAAAGAAGGTCTAATTAGTTATTGGGGGAGGTAAATGTAATGGGTGTAGTAAAGAAGGGGAATAAGCTCTCCACAGTGGTGGTTGTGTCTCTATCCTTGGAGGTACTCAGAATGTGACTAGGTCCTGAGCAACCTGCTTTGATTGATGATGGTTCTGTTTTAAGAGTGGAGCTAGACTTGACTCTAGGTGACTTCCAGGGGTCCCTTCAGTCAGAATTATTTGTGATTCCAATGGTGAAACCAGTAAGAATATCATGTATCTAGTGCAGAAAGTGTCACTTAGTTCCAAAAGATTAATTAATTTAAAAAATAAAAATAAAAAACAGTTTAGAAAACAAACTTGAAAGGACTGGTTTGGGAAAAGGTTCTGTGTAACTTCTCTTCTGTTAGTTTTCATATGAAAGGATTCTTTTTCTCCTGGCATGCAAACCATTTGAGGTTATAAAACTGGTAGAATTTACATCACTTGATCTTTCTAATACAAAGCAATACTGGCAAAAACTTGTGATACTGCACTTGCAGACTAATAAGAAATTCTTTAACTGACATCTGGCACATTTCCCAGATACCGTGCGTTCATTTCAAACCGAGTGTTGTATGGCAAAGTAGGACTTTTGAAGTATTTCTATATGCAGAGGTAGGTAAAATGTTCTTTTTGGATGGTGTAGTGGAAAGAAGTGTCTCTCACGCAAAAGGAAAGTTCAGCAGAGTGTTGATCCATTCAGAGCTTTGATATCTTGTCTCCCCCCAGTTGCTGAAGTGAAAGGACTTCACTCAGTGGAAGATACAGAGAAATATTTTGCCAGGAAGTCTTTTTTTTTTTTTTTAATGTCATAATTTGCTGAAATTATGACTTCAGTGAGAATTAGGGTTTGGAAAAGTACAAGTTATGAGGATAGATCACTTGTAGTGGAACCAGGATCTCAGCTGTACTGTTTGAGGATTACCAGCTCTTCTCTTGTCAAAACCTGATTTTTTTTCTAAGCCTGTAGCATTGTTCATTGAGATTTCATTGTGGTAGCTGTTACCCATTTACTGTTCATATTGTTTGTTATGTATTCATTTCTCCATGGATTTTTTTGTGGCTTTCAGAACCACAGAGATATTTTTCTCAGTAAACAGCAGTAGATAATGGAGCTTTCTACATACGTGTATAGCTTTTAGAGGAAAATAAGGATATCTGATAATCATGTACAACCTTGAAGTCCTGGATAGAACTGTGTCTTGCTGAATGAGTGTTCTGATACGATCGATACGTTACTGGACATCTTAATTACAGGCAGATTTCTAACTGAATGTTTTGGCATTCTTAGGCTATTTTTACCACATTTCACAATCCCTAAACACACTTTATCTGGGTCTTTAGTATGCATGAGTGTGCATGCTATGAAGAAATAATTGCTGATCTGTAAGAGCTATGAAGCATTTGAAGACTGAAGTAGGGGAGAAAACTTGCTCAGTTCTGTGTGCTAGAACTTTGACTCTAGCTCTCTGTTTCCTGAGAACGTTCATTTTTATCAACTGTGGCTAACATTTGCAAACTTCAGATTGTACCTGAAGGTGATTCTTTTAATGTATTTAAGTTAAAGAGCTGGAAAGTAATTTTGTAAAAGGAATTGTCATGGTTTAACCCCAAGCACTTGCTTGCTCCCCCTGATTGCTATGGGGGAGAGGATCTGAAGAGTAAAAGTATGGAAAACCTCGTGGGTTGAGATAAAGATAGTTTAAAAGGTAGAGCAAAAGCCATGCACATAAGCAAAGCAAAAAAGGATTTCATTCACTGCTTCCCATCAGCAGGCAAGTGTCCAGCCATCTTCAGGAAAGCAGGACTCCAGTGGTTACTTGGGAAGACAAACACCATAACTCTGAATGTCCCTCTCTTCCTCCCTTCTTCCCTCAGCTTTATATATTTAGTGTGGTGTCGTATGGCATGGAATATCCCTTTGGTCAGCTATCCCAGATGCGTCTCTCCCCAGCTTCTTTTGCCTCCCAACCTACTTGCTGGTGGGGCAGTGTGAGGAGCACAAAAGACCTTGATTGCTTAGCAACAACTAATAACACCAGTGTGCTATGAGTAGTATTTTATTGATATCAGTAATTGATAATTGGTATCAATACTAACCAGCTGCTAGCAAGGAAGTTAATGCTGTTCCAGGTGAAACCGTAACAGGAGTGCAAGCAAGAAACATGGAATATTAAAATATTTCAGAATAGAATATTTCAGTTCTTTTTTTACACAATCCAAGGTTTTCTTACTAATAGGAGACTCCTAAGACTGGAATTAAACTGCTCCAACCCCAAAGCAGTTGTTGAAATGTTGAGAACAACCCTCCTTATATATGAGCATTTGTTGTTTTATTGTAGGGATTATACTGTCTAGTTCTTTAAAGTAAACAGCTCTTTATGGTCAGAGTTGTTTTCTTTTTATTACGTAAATCATTGTGTATATACATATAGAGTACTCCACAAAGAATTAGTCTTCCTCTATTAACAAGTCTAATCTAGCAGTCTATAAGGAGTCTTTCTTTAGAAAAACGTATGTTTAGTGGTCAGTATGCCACTGTTTTAAAGTTGGTTATTTTCTACAGCAGCTTCAAATTACTGATGTTTTGCTGTGATAAAGGCATATCAGTTGTTCCAGATATGCTATTTAAAGTAAGTAAACTTCTTGCTGTGACGCTCTTTTGGTTTTCAGCCAAAAAGGAAAGAAAAAAAAAAAAACACAACTTACTCTAACTCCTTGATGAGTAATAATCTTTTGCCTTTTGAAAACACTGCTTTACAGAGCACTTCTAAAAGCACACTTTCTAAAGTCTTTTCATTTTATACACAGCAAGATCTGTATTTTGTGTATATAAAATCCATATCTTGCCCTGGGGGGCAGAGGTGTGACGCACTTATATTATTGTAATTATTTTATTATATAGTGTTATGCTATGTACATATATGTTACAAATATGAAAGCTTTAATTTCATGTTCTACTGAAGGGCTGAGTTCTGATATTTTTAAGTCACTTTCATTCAAAAAAGTGTGGGACAATTGTCCTTTTACAAACTGCTCATTTTTAAACTGCATCATTTATCCCTCACATTGGTATTGCAGTTGTTCACAGATGCTGTAAACTTAAATCTTAATTCAAACAAACAAGTAACTTTTTTTTCCTCCTTGAAATTTTTATATTCTAGATCCTTTGGGATGTTATCCTGAGGGATCAGGTTTTTTCCTTCTAAACATCAGAATTAATTAATTTGGGCTAATTTCACATTCCATTTTTGTCAGTTCATCCTAAAGACTGACTTTCTACTTGGCTGTCTCCTGTTTAACCAGCTTTTGTCTAGTTTGTGCATGCAAGCATTGCTTAACAGGAAAGGTGACTATTGATGTTGGGCGCTTTAACATTTTTTTATAAAATGAATTAATCCCTTTTTGAATCTTTTGATCAGCAAGTTTGTAACTCTTTACGTGGCTTAGTCTAGTGGAAGTAATTTTAGGGTCTGTCAACCCTGGCATTTATACCATGCTGTGTTGTCTTGCTTCTGCTTGATGCTCTGTTTAAATGTGCTGGAACACGCTGGTGTGTTTGGGCATGCCAGACTTCTCTCGTAGTGTTGAAATAATGGAGCATGTCTGTGGAGTGGGATACATTGAATGAAAGGAGAAGTAAAGCTATAGATTTCTATACTCCAGTAGCAATGCATTTAATTTTGCTTCATTTTTAGTCTCTGCCATCCAGATTTTTGATATGATTTAAACCCATGTATCTACCTTGAGCATTTGAAGCAATAGACTGCCAGTAGTCTTTGCTGCAGCAGGAAGGGCCTGCACCTCAAGATGTGAGAACTCATTTGAGAGTTTGTACTATGCTTTTTCTTCATTGCTCATGACCCTTAGTTTAATCAGCTTATATTTCTTGATGCCTTTATAAATAAATATTTTTATGCTAGAGGATTGTACCAATGAAACTCCTCTTACAGTTAGGAGAATTGCACAGATACAGGTGACAATGCTTGGGTCACGTATGCAGAGTATGGGATAAAGGGCTAAGTACATTTGAGAGGAACCATTCTCTTTAATATATTTAGAACAATGTAGGAGTCTGTTTCAAAAGGAAGTACACTCACTTTTACTAGGATATCTTCCTGTGATATGATTTACAGAGTTTTAACTGGGTGTGGTGTAGAGAACTGCAGTTTTGTTCAATTGCAACCGATTTAACACACTGTTTTGAAAGGAGAAGGTTCCTTGCTGCTTGTACATGCTAATTCTGGTGCTTATCTGGTAATACTCTAAGCTAATTCCATTTACAAAACAGGAGAGAATGGTCCAGATGAGTTTCTGTTGTTTGAATTTACTTGCCATATAATTAGCTGAGTTCCAGAGAAGGGTCAAGAAAGAGAAGGTCAGAGACAGACCTTGATGAAGAGAAATAAAGTGGAAGAAAATGAAGCTTACTTCTCCAGGAGCAGTAGCAAGCTGTTTGTGAAATAGCACTCTTGAGGACAGCTTTTCTCCAAGAGATTTTGTCCTGTATAGTTTGACAGGAGCTCTTGCTTCGGAAACTTACCTGGCCTTGAACTTCTTATAAAGGTGTTTTGCAATGCATCTGAGACACTACTGTGTGATGCCTGGTATCTAGGCTGGATAATGTATCAAAACACTGAGGAAACTTTCTGAAATGCTCAGAAACTAGATGCTTGTAGTTAAGAGTTCACTGGAAATTTTTCTTGCTTCAAATCTTGACCAAAGTTGGATACCTTAATGTAGATTAGATTTCGGGTTTAGTCTCTCAAGTTTTGAGGCTTTTTGTCTACTTCTAAATTACTAGAAGTACATTTGTGGTCTGATATTTTGGATTACTAGAGGCCTGTCTATTTGAAAGAGTTAGTTAATAGCTCAAGTGTTGCCTCTAATTGAGACTGGTTGATACATGCAAATCATTATCTCACATAAGGTGATGATCTTTTAGCTTTGGCTAGTTTTGGCTGAAGCCTTAGGGAAAATTTAACAGTTATTAATGTGACCTTACAGCTCTGTAGATAAAAGCTTGTTCTGCTAAAGTACTGCCAATCCTAAAAGTGTAGTTTCGGAATCCCTCATACTCTGCAAGAAGATACAGAAGTCAGCTCACAATTTGGAAGCATCTTATGCTTGTTACAGTGCAGAGAACAGGATACTCTTATAGAAGTTTACTGTCACTCCTGTGTTGAGTTACAGTATCGATTAAACCAAGTAAACTGTGCTCAGCTCAAAGAAAGTAAAGCGTTGGGGTCAAGAGGAGGGAAGATGACTCACAGTACTGGTATCTGATCCGTATCTTTACATATGAGGAACTTCCAAACACTTACACTGTTCTCCTGTGGCCCTGTAGAGGGAACTGGGAGTTGCATGAACTGAAATGCCACTCCCGAGTTTCTAGGAATTTTCATTTCTTACCTCTTGCTTGAATTTTTTTGTGAAAGCTGAGGGTGACTTTACAGGTCTGTGGGGCCTTTTTTTTTTTTTTTTGTGTAGACTAGTACTCTGTGTAGTGCTTTATCTCTGCTTATCAAAGTGTGTTGCTAGCAGATAGTATGTAATACGTAGTACGTCATCTCATCTCATAGTTCACTTTGTGATACAAAGGCCTTTGAAGACAGCTTCTGTGCCTCAAGTTCATACGTTGCAAGAATAAGCCTTTTTACATAGTTTTCTGGAAAAATGAACATTAGAATTTTGCAGGAAATTAACATTTTCTGAAACTGGTAAATTATTTTGGGGGAGGGCATGTTTCTTGGCCATTTCAGGAAAAAAAGGGAAAAAAAACAGGTATCTGGTTTAATAACTTGGACTTCACAATTTTTTTTCTATTCCTTCTCTAGTTAACTAGCTGAAAAAACATCTTTATTTCTCAAAGTATTGCTTTTTGCTTTAGCCAGAAGAGGTTGTTATAAGAACTTAGACCAGATACTGAATATACTGCATCGTAGCTCGTGAATTTGCTTGGTTTGATTTTTGGCATTTTATGAGCAAAATAAAATTTGGATTATAATCTATAGTTTCTCTTCATTTGTAAGCTGTTGATATACCTTACTTTAAATAGTCAGAATTAAACTCGGTAATATGCCTTTTCAATGCTTTTTGATAATGTTGATTCTAAGATTTTGTGGGAAATAGTAAAGTGCAATTAGGTGCTGTTTTTAAGATCAGCACATGCTTTCTTGAAGAAAACCTGAGTAAAAAAGCTGGCTGCTGATTGTTATTTAGCAAACTTCCTCTTCAGGGTTGTGGTGTGTCCGTGTTCCCATTACTATGTGCTGGTAACAAAAACCGGAACCACACCCCATTGTATTACTCTAAATTCACTCGTTTGGAGTTGATGGATTTTCTCCCGGTGTCGAACTTGTCAATGTAAGCAGCTGGTTGCTGGAATGTACGTAGCATCATAGAATGGTTGGAGTTGGAAGGGACCTTAAAGATCATCAGGTTCCAATCCCCCTGCC